>CALYCU020000056.1:0-50734 GCA_944470425.2 Schistosoma bovis | reverse complement strand
CACAACGATACCACCAACCGTTTCGGAGAAATTGCAAAACAGGCACTTGCACCAACAATTTTAAAATTTTGTTTGTTTTGTCTGATAGGTGAGATCGTCGCCAATAATATGAAACAATTTTCACAACGATACCACCAACCGTTTCGGAGAAATTGCAAAACAGGCACTTGCACCAACAATTTTAAAATTTTGTTTGTTTTGTCTGATAGGTGAGATGGCCGCCAATAATATGAAACAATTTTCACAACGATACCACCAACCGTTTCGGAGAAATTGCAAAACAGGCACTTGCACCAACAATTTTAAAATTTTGTTTGTTTTGTCTGATAGGTGAGATGGCCGCCAATAATATGAAACATCACAACGATACCACCAACCGTTTCGGAGAAATTGCAAAACAGGCACTTGCACCAACAATTTTAAAATTTTGTTTGTTTTGTCTGATAGGTGAGATGGCCGCCAATAATATGAAACAATTTTCACAACGATACCACCAACCGTTTCGGAGAAATTGCAAAACAGGCACTTGCACCAACAATTTTAAAATTTTGTTTGTTTTGTCTGATAGGTGAGATGGCCGCCAATAATATGAAACAATTTTCACAACGATACCACCAACCGTTTCGGAGAAATTGCAAAACAGGCACTTGCACCAACAATTTTAAAATTTTGTTTGTTTTGTCTGATAGGTGAGATGGCCGCCAATAATATAAAACTATTTTCGTAACGAGACCACCAACCCTCTCGGAGATATTGCAAAACAGGCACTTACACCAACAATTTTCAAATTTTCTTTCTTTTGTCTCATAGGTGAGATCGCCACCAATAATATCAAACAATTTTCACAACGATACCACCGTTTCGGAGAAATTGCAAAACAGGCACTTGCACCAACAATTTTAAAATTTTGTTTGTTTTGTCTGATAGGTGAGATGGCCGCCAATAATATGAAACAATTTTCACAACGATACCACCAACCGTTTCGGAGAAATTGCAAAACAGGCACTTGCACCAACAATTTTAAAATTTTGTTTGTTTTGTCTGATAGGTGAGATGGCCGCCAATAATATGAAACAATTTTCACAACGATACCACCAACCGTTTCGGAGAAATTGCAAAACAGGCACTTGCACCAACAATTTTAAAATTTTGTTTGTTTTGTCTGATAGGTGAGATGGCCGCCAATAATATGAAACAATTTTCACAACGATACCACCAACCGTTTCGGAGAAATTGCAAAACAGGCACTTGCACCAACAATTTTAAAATTTTGTTTGTTTTGTCTGATAGGTGAGATGGCCGCCAATAATATGAAACAATTTTCACAACGATACCACCAACCGTTTCGGAGAAATTGCAAACAGGCACTTGCACCAACAATTTTAAAATTTTGTTTGTTTTGTCTGATAGGTGAGATGGCCGCCAATAATATGAAACAATTTTCACAACGATACCACCAACCGTTTCGGAGAAATTGCAAAACAGGCACTTGCACCAACAATTTTAAAATTTTGTTTGTTTTGTCTGATAGGTGAGATGGCCGCCAATAATATGAAACAATTTTCACAACGATACCACCAACCGTTTCGGAGAAATTGCAAAACAGGCACTTGCACCAACAATTTTAAAATTTTGTTTGTTTTGTCTGATAGGTGAGATGGCCGCCAATAATATGAAACAATTTTCACAACGATACCACCAACCGTTTCGTGGAAATTGCAAAACAGGCACTTGCACCAACAATTTTAAAATTTTGTTTGTTTTGTCTGATAGGTGAGATGGCCGCCAATAATATGAAACAATTTTCACAACGATACCACCAACCGTTTCGGAGAAATTGCAAAACAGGCACTTGCACCAACAATTTTAAAATTTTGTTTGTTTTGTCTGATAGGTGAGATGGCCGCCAATAATATGAAACAATTTTCACAACGATACCACCAACCGTTTCGGAGAAATTGCAAAACAGGCACTTGCACCAACAATTTTAAAATTTTGTTTGTTTTGTCTGATAGGTGAGATGGCCGCCAATAATATGAAACAATTTTCACAACGATACCACCAACCGTTTCGGAGAAATTGCAAAACAGGCACTTGCACCAACAATTTTAAAATTTTGTTTGTTTTGTCTGATAGGTGAGATGGCCGCCAATAATATGAAACAATTTTCACAACGATACCACCAACCGTTTCGTGAGAAATTGCAAAACAGGCACTTGCACCAACAATTTTAAAATTTTGTTTGTTTTGTCTGATAGGTGAGATGGCCGCCAATAATATGAAACAATTTTCACAACGATACCACCAACCGTTTCGTGAGAAATTGCAAAACAGGCACTTGCACCAACAATTTTAAAATTTTTGTCTGATAGGTGAGATGGCCGCCAATAATATGAAACAATTTTCACAACGATACCACCAACCGTTTCGGAGAAATTGCAAAACAGGCACTTGCACCAACAATTTTAAAATTTTGTTTGTTTTGTCTGATAGGTGAGATGGCCGCCAATAATATGAAACAATTTTCACAACGATACCACCAACCGTTTCGGAGAAATTGCAAAACAGGCACTTGCACCAACAATTTTAAAATTTTGTTTGTTTTGTCTGATAGGTGAGATGGCCGCCAATAATATGAAACAATTTTCACAACGATACCACCAACCGTTTCGGAGAAATTGCAAAACAGGCACTTGCACCAACAATTTTAAAATTTTGTTTGTTTTGTCTGATAGGTGAGATGGCCGCCAATAATATGAAACAATTTTCACAACGATACCACCAACCGTTTCGTGAGAAATTGCAAAACAGGCACTTGCACCAACAATTTTAAAATTTTGTTTGTTTTGTCTGATAGGTGAGATGGCCGCCAATAATATGAAACAATTTTCACAACGATACCACCAACCGTTTCGGAGAAATTGCAAAACAGGCACTTGCACCAACAATTTTAAAATTTTGTTTGTTTTGTCTGATAGGTGAGATGGCCGCCAATAATATGAAACAATTTTCACAACGATACCACCAACCGTTTCGGAGAAATTGCAAAACAGGCACTTGCACCGACAATTTTAAAATTTTGTTTGTTTTGTCTGATAGGTGAGATGGCCGCCAATAATATGAAACAATTTTCACAACGATACCACCAACCGTTTCGGAGAAATTGCAAAACAGGCACTTGCACCAACAATTTTAAAATTTTGTTTGTTTTGTCTGATAGGTGAGATGGCCGCCAATAATATGAAACAATTTTCACAACGATACCACCAACCGTTTCGGAGAAATTGCAAAACAGGCACTTGCACCAACAATTTTAAAATTTTGTTTGTTTTGTCTGATAGGTGAGATGGCCGCCAATAATATGAAACAATTTCACAACGATACCACCAACCGTTTCGGAGAAATTGCAAAACAGGCACTTGCACCAACAATTTTAAAATTTTGTTTGTTTTGTCTGATAGGTGAGATGGCCGCCAATAATATGAAACAATTTTCACAACGATACCACCAACCGTTTCGGAGAAATTGCAAAACAGGCACTTGCACCAACAATTTTAAAATTTTGTTTGTTTTGTCTGATAGGTGAGATGGCCGCCAATAATATGAAACAATTTTCACAACGATACCACCAACCGTTTCGGAGAAATTGCAAAACAGGCACTTGCACCAACAATTTTAAAATTTTGTTTGTTTTGTCTGATAGGTGAGATGGCCGCCAATAATATGAAACAATTTTCACAACGATACCACCAACCGTTTCGGAGAAATTGCAAAACAGGCACTTGCACCAACAATTTTAAAATTTTGTTTGTTTTGTCTGATAGGTGAGATGGCCGCCAATAATATGAAACAATTTTCACAACGATACCACCAACCGTTTCGGAGAAATTGCAAAACAGGCACTTGCACCAACAATTTTAAAATTTTGTTTGTTTTGTCTGATAGGTGAGATGGCCGCCAATAATATGAAACAATTTTCACAACGATACCACCAACCGTTTCGGGAAATTGCAAAACAGGCACTTGCACCAACAATTTTAAAATTTTGTTTGTTTTGTCTGATAGGTGAGATGGCCGCCAATAATATGAAACAATTTTCACAACGATACCACCAACCGTTTCGGAGAAATTGCAAAACAGGCACTTGCACCAACAATTTTAAAATTTTGTTTGTTTTGTCTGATAGGTGAGATGGCCGCCAATAATATGAAACAATTTTCACAACGATACCACCAACCGTTTCGGAGAAATTGCAAAACAGGCACTTACACCAACAATTTTCAAATTTTCTTTCTTTTGTCTCATAGGTGAGATCGCCACCAATAATATAAAACAATTTTCACAACGATACCACCAACCATTTCGGAGAATTGCAAAACAGGCACTTGCACCAACAATTTTAAAATTTTGTTTGTTTTGTCTGATAGGTGAGATGGCCGCCAATAATATGAAACAATTTTCACAACGATACCACCAACCGTTTCGTGAGAAATTGCAAAACAGGCACTTGCACCAACAATTTTAAAATTTTGTTTGTTTTGTCTGATAGGTGAGATGGCCGCCAATAATATGAAACAATTTTCACAACGATACCACCAACCGTTTCGGAGAAATTGCAAAACAGGCACTTGCACCAACAATTTTAAAATTTTGTTTGTTTTGTCTGATAGGTGAGATGGCCGCCAATAATATGAAACAATTTTCACAACGATACCACCAACCGTTTCGGAGAAATTGCAAAACAGGCACTTGCACCAACAATTTTAAAATTTTGTTTGTTTTGTCTGATAGGTGAGATGGCCGCCAATAATATGAAACAATTTTCACAACGATACCACCAACCGTTTCGGAGAAATTGCAAAACAGGCACCACCAACAATTTTAAAATTTTGTTTGTTTTGTCTGATAGGTGAGATGGCCGCCAATAATATGAAACAATTTTCACAACGATACCACCAACCGTTTCGGAGAAATTGCAAAACAGGCACTTGCACCAACAATTTTAAAATTTTGTTTGTTTTGTCTGATAGGTGAGATGGCCGCCAATAATATGAAACAATTTTCACAACGATACCACCAACCGTTTCGGAGAAATTGCAAAACAGGCACTTGCACCAACAATTTTAAAATTTTGTTTGTTTTGTCTGATAGGTGAGATGGCCGCCAATAATATGAAACAATTTTCACAACGATACCACCAACCGTTTCGGAGAAATTGCAAAACAGGCACTTGCACCAACAATTTTAAAATTTTGTTTGTTTTGTCTGATAGGTGAGATGGCCGCCAATAATATGAAACAATTTTCACAACGATACCACCAACCGTTTCGGAGAAATTGCAAAACAGGCACTTGCACCAACAATTTTAAAAAATTTTGTTTGTTTTGTCTGATAGGTGAGATGGCCGCCAATAATACGAAACAATTTTCACAACGATACCACCAACCGTTTCGGAGAAATTGCAAAACAGGCACTTGCACCAACAATTTTAAAATTTTGTTTGTTTTGTCTGATAGGTGAGATGGCCGCCAATAATATGAAACAATTTTCACAACGATACCACCAACCGTTTCGGAGAAATTGCAAAACAGGCACTTGCACCAACAATTTTAAAATTTTGTTTGTTTTGTCTGATAGGTGAGATGGCCGCCAATAATATGAAACAATTTTCACAACGATACCACCAACCGTTTCGGAGAAATTGCAAAACAGGCACTTGCACCAACAATTTTAAAATTTTGTTTGTTTTGTCTGATAGGTGAGATGGCCGCCAATAATATGAAACAATTTTCACAACGATACCACCAACCGTTTCGGAGAAATTGCAAAACAGGCACTTGCACCAACAATTTTAAAATTTTGTTTGTTTTGTCTGATAGGTGAGATGGCCGCCAATAATATGAAACAATTTTCACAACGATACCACCAACCGTTTCGGAGAAATTGCAAAACAGGCACTTGCACCAACAATTTTAAAATTTTGTTTGTTTTGTCTGATAGGTGAGATGGCCGCCAATAATATGAAACAATTTTCACAACGATACCACCAACCGTTTCGGAGAAATTGCAAAACAGGCACTTGCACCAACAATTTTAAAATTTTGTTTGTTTTGTCTGATAGGTGAGATGGCCGCCAATAATATGAAACAATTTTCACAACGATACCACCAACCGTTTCGTGGAAATTGCAAAACAGGCACTTGCACCAACAATTTTAAAATTTTGTTTGTTTTGTCTGATAGGTGAGATGGCCGCCAATAATATGAAACAATTTTCACAACGATACCACCAACCGTTTCGGAGAAATTGCAAAACAGGCACTTGCACCAACAATTTTAAAATTTTGTTTGTTTTGTCTGATAGGTGAGATCGCCAATAATATGAAACAATTTTCACAACGATACCACCAACCGTTTCGGAGAAATTGCAAAACAGGCACTTGCACCAACAATTTTAAAATTTTGTTTGTTTTGTCTGATAGGTGAGATGGCCGCCAATAATATGAAACAATTTTCACAACGATACCACCAACCGTTTCGGAGAAATTGCAAAACAGGCACTTGCACCAACAATTTTAAAATTTTGTTTGTTTTGTCTGATAGGTGAGATGGCCGCCAATAATATGAAACAATTTTCACAACGATACCACCAACCGTTTCGGAGAAATTGCAAAACAGGCACTTGCACCAACAATTTTAAAATTTTGTTTGTTTTGTCTGATAGGTGAGATGGCCGCCAATAATATGAAACAATTTTCACAACGATACCACCAACCGTTTCGGAGAAATTGCAAAACAGGCACTTGCACCAACAATTTTAAAATTTTGTTTGTTTTGTCTGATAGGTGAGATGGCCGCCAATAATATGAAATTTTCACAACGATACCACCAACCGTTTCGGAGAAATTGCAAAACAGGCACTTGCACCAACAATTTTAAAATTTTGTTTGTTTTGTCTGATAGGTGAGATGGCCGCCAATAATATGAAACAATTTTCACAACGATACCACCAACCGTTTCGGAGAAATTGCAAAACAGGCACTTGCACCAACAATTTTAAAATTTTGTTTGTTTTGTCTGATAGGTGAGATGGCCGCCAATAATATGAAACAATTTTCACAACGATACCACCAACCGTTTCGGAGAAATTGCAAAACAGGCACTTGCACCAACAATTTTAAAATTTTGTTTGTTTTGTCTGATAGGTGAGATGGCCGCCAATAATATGAAACAATTTTCACAACGATACCACCAACCGTTTCGGAGAAATTGCAAAACAGGCACTTGCACCAACAATTTTAAAATTTTGTTTGTTTTGTCTGATAGGTGAGATGGCCGCCAATAATATGAAACAATTTTCACAACGATACCCAACCGTTTCGTGGAAATTGCAAAACAGGCACTTGCACCAACAATTTTAAAATTTTGTTTGTTTTGTCTGATAGGTGAGATGGCCGCCAATAATATGAAACAATTTTCACAACGATACCACCAACCGTTTCGGAGAAATTGCAAAACAGGCACTTGCACCAACAATTTTAAAATTTTGTTTGTTTTGTCTGATAGGTGAGATGGCCGCCAATAATATGAAACAATTTTCACAACGATACCACCAACCGTTTCGGAGAAATTGCAAAACAGGCACTTGCACCAACAATTTTAAAATTTTGTTTGTTTTGTCTGATAGGTGAGATGGCCGCCAATAATATGAAACAATTTTCACAACGATACCACCAACCGTTTCGGAGAAATTGCAAAACAGGCACTTGCACCAACAATTTTAAAATTTTGTTTGTTTTGTCTGATAGGTGAGATGGCCGCCAATAATATGAAACAATTTTCACAACGATACCACCAACCGTTTCGGAGAAAATTGCAAAACAGGCACTTGCACCAACAATTTTAAAATTTTGTTTGTTTTGTCTGATAGGTGAGATGGCCGCCAATAATATGAAACAATTTTCACAACGATACCACCAACCGTTTCGGAGAAATTGCAAAACAGGCACTTGCACCAACAATTTTAAAATTTTGTTTGTTTTGTCTGATAGGTGAGATGGCCGCCAATAATATGAAACAATTTTCACAACGATACCACCAACCGTTTCGGAGAAATTGCAAAACAGGCACTTGCACCAACAATTTTAAAATTTTGTTTGTTTTGTCTGATAGGTGAGATGGCCGCCAATAATATGAAACAATTTTCACAACGATACCACCAACCGTTTCGTGGAAATTGCAAAACAGGCACTTGCACCAACAATTTTAAAATTTTGTTTGTTTTGTCTGATAGGTGAGATGGCCGCCAATAATATGAAACAATTTTCACAACGATACCACCAACCGTTTCGGAGAAATTGCAAAACAGGCACTTGCACCAACAATTTTAAAATTTTGTTTGTTTTGTCTGATAGGTGAGATGGCCGCCAATAATATGAAACAATTTTCACAACGATACCACCAACCGTTTCGGAGAAATTGCAAAACAGGCACTTGCACCAACAATTTTAAAATTTTGTTTGTTTTGTCTGATAGGTGAGATGGCCGCCAATAATATGAAACAATTTTCACAACGATACCACCAACCGTTTCGGAGAAATTGCAAAACAGGCACTTGCACCAACAATTTTAAAATTTTGTTTGTTTTGTCTGATAGGTGAGATGGCCGCCAATAATATGAAACAATTTTCACAACGATACCACCAACCGTTTCGGAGAAATTGCAAAACAGGCACTTGCACCAACAATTTTAAAATTTTGTTTGTTTTGTCTGATAGGTGAGATGGCCGCCAATAATATGAAACAATTTTCACAACGATACCACCAACCGTTTCGTGAGAAATTGCAAAACAGGCACTTGCACCAACAATTTAAAATTTTGTTTGTTTTGTCTGATAGGTGAGATGGCCGCCAATAATATGAAACAATTTTCACAACGATACCACCAACCGTTTCGGAGAAATTGCAAAACAGGCACTTGCACCAACAATTTTAAAATTTTGTTTGTTTTGTCTGATAGGTGAGATGGCCGCCAATAATATGAAACAATTTTCACAACGATACCACCAACCGTTTCGGAGAAATTGCAAAACAGGCACTTGCACCAACAATTTTAAAATTTTGTTTGTTTTGTCTGATAGGTGAGATGGCCGCCAATAATATGAAACAATTTTCACAACGATACCACCAACCGTTTCGGAGAAATTGCAAAACAGGCACTTGCACCAACAATTTTAAAATTTTGTTTGTTTTGTCTGATAGGTGAGATGGCCGCCAATAATATGAAACAATTTTCACAACGATACCACCAACCGTTTCGGAGAAATTGCAAAACAGGCACTTGCACCAACAATTTTAAAATTTTGTTTGTTTTGTCTGATAGGTGAGATGGCCGCCAATAATATGAAACAATTTTCACAACGATACCACCAACCGTTTCGGAGAAATTGCAAAACAGGCACTTGCACCAACAATTTTAAAATTTTGTTTGTTTTGTCTGATAGGTGAGATGGCCGCCAATAATATGAAACAATTTTCACAACGATACCACCAACCGTTTCGGAGAAATTGCAAAACAGGCACTTGCACCAACAATTTTAAAATTTTGTTTGTTTTGTCTGATAGGTGAGATGGCCGCCAATAATATGAAACAATTTTCACAACGATACCACCAACCGTTTCGGAGAAATTGCAAAACAGGCACTTGCACCAACAATTTTAAAATTTTGTTTGTTTTGTCTGATAGGTGAGATGGCCGCCAATAATATGAAACAATTTTCACAACGATACCACCAACCGTTTCGGAGAAATTGCAAAACAGGCACTTGCACCAACAATTTTAAAATTTTGTTTGTTTTGTCTGATAGGTGAGATGGGCCAATAATATGAAACAATTTTCACAACGATACCACCAACCGTTTCGGAGAAATTGCAAAACAGGCACTTGCACCAACAATTTTAAAATTTTGTTTGTTTTGTCTGATAGGTGAGATGGCCGCCAATAATATGAAACAATTTTCACAACGATACCACCAACCGTTTCGTGGAAATTGCAAAACAGGCACTTGCACCAACAATTTTAAAATTTTGTTTGTTTTGTCTGATAGGTGAGATGGCCGCCAATAATATGAAACAATTTTCACAACGATACCACCAACCGTTTCGTGAGAAATTGCAAAACAGGCACTTGCACCAACAATTTTAAAATTTTGTTTGTTTTGTCTGATAGGTGAGATGGCCGCCAATAATATGAAACAATTTTCACAACGATACCACCAACCGTTTCGGAGAAATTGCAAAACAGGCACTTGCACCAACAATTTTAAAATTTTGTTTGTTTTGTCTGATAGGTGAGATGGCCGCCAATAATATGAAAATTTTCACAACGATACCACCAACCGTTTCGGAGAAATTGCAAAACAGGCACTTGCACCAACAATTTTAAAATTTTGTTTGTTTTGTCTGATAGGTGAGATGGCCGCCAATAATATGAAACAATTTTCACAACGATACCACCAACCGTTTCGTGAGAAATTGCAAAACAGGCACTTGCACCAACAATTTTAAAATTTTGTTTGTTTTGTCTGATAGGTGAGATGGCCGCCAATAATATGAAACAATTTTCACAACGATACCACCAACCGTTTCGGAGAAATTGCAAAACAGGCACTTGCACCAACAATTTTAAAATTTTGTTTGTTTTGTCTGATAGGTGAGATGGCCGCCAATAATATGAAACAATTTTCACAACGATACCACCAACCGTTTCGGAGAAATTGCAAAACAGGCACTTGCACCAACAATTTTAAAATTTTGTTTGTTTTGTCTGATAGGTGAGATGGCCGCCAATAATATGAAACAATTTTCACAACGATACCACCAACCGTTTCGGAGAAATTGCAAAACAGGCACTTGCACCAACAATTTTAAAATTTTGTTTGTTTTGTCTGATAGGTGAGATGGCCGCCAATAATATGAAACAATTTTCACAACGATACCACCAACCGTTTCGGAGAAATTGCAAAACAGGCACTTGCACCAACAATTTTAAAATTTTGTTTGTTTTGTCTGATAGGTGAGATGGCCGCCAATAATATGAAACAATTTTCACAACGATACCACCAACCGTTTCGGAGAAATTGCAAAACAGGCACTTGCACCAACAATTTTAAAATTTTGTTTGTTTTGTCTGATAGGTGAGATGGCCGCCAATAATATGAAACAATTTTCACAACGATACCACCAACCGTTTCGGAGAAATTGCAAAACAGGCACTTGCACCAACAATTTTAAAATTTTGTTTGTTTTGTCTGATAGGTGAGATGGCCGCCAATAATATGAAACAATTTTCACAACGATACCACCAACCGTTTCGTGAGATTGCAAAACAGGCACTTGCACCAACAATTTTAAAATTTTGTTTGTTTTGTCTGATAGGTGAGATGGCCGCCAATAATATGAAACAATTTTCACAACGATACCACCAACCGTTTCGGAGAAATTGCAAAACAGGCACTTGCACCAACAATTTTAAAATTTTGTTTGTTTTGTCTGATAGGTGAGATGGCCGCCAATAATATGAAACAATTTTCACAACGATACCACCAACCGTTTCGGAGAAATTGCAAAACAGGCACTTGCACCAACAATTTTAAAATTTTGTTTGTTTTGTCTGATAGGTGAGATGGCCGCCAATAATATGAAACAATTTTCACAACGATACCACCAACCGTTTCGGAGAAATTGCAAAACAGGCACTTGCACCAACAATTTTAAAATTTTGTTTGTTTTGTCTGATAGGTGAGATGGCCGCCAATAATATGAAACAATTTTCACAACGATACCACCAACCGTTTCGTGGAAATTGCAAAACAGGCACTTGCACCAACAATTTTAAAATTTTGTTTGTTTTGTCTGATAGGTGAGATGGCCGCCAATAATATGAAACAATTTTCACAACGATACCACCAACCGTTTCGGAGAAATTGCAAAACAGGCACTTGCACCAACAATTTTAAAATTTTGTTTGTTTTGTCTGATAGGTGAGATGGCCGCCAATAATATGAAACAATTTTCACAACGATACCACCAACCGTTTCGGAGAAATTGCAAAACAGGCACTTGCACCAACAATTTTAAAATTTTGTTTGTTTTGTCTGATAGGTGAGATGGCCGCCAATAATATGAAACAATTTTCACAACGATACCACCAACCGTTTCGGAGAAATTGCAAAACAGGCACTTGCACCAACAATTTTAAAATTTTGTTTGTTTTGTCTGATAGGTGAGATGGCCGCCAATAATATGAAACAATTTTCACAACGATACCACCAACCGTTTCGGAGAAATTGCAAAACAGGCACTTGCACCAACAATTTTAAAATTTTGTTTGTTTTGTCTGATAGGTGAGATGGCCGCCAATAATATGAAACAATTTTCACAACGATACCACCAACCGTTTCGGAGAAATTGCAAAACAGGCACTTGCACCAACAATTTTAAAATTTTGTTTGTTTTGTCTGATAGGTGAGATGGCCGCCAATAATATGAAACAATTTTCACAACGATACCACCAACCGTTTCGGAGAAATTGCAAAACAGGCACTTGCACCAACAATTTTAAAATTTTGTTTGTTTTGTCTGATAGGTGAGATGGCCGCCAATAATATGAAACAATTTTCACAACGATACCACCAACCGTTTCGGAGAAATTGCAAAACAGGCACTTGCACCAACAATTTTAAAATTTTGTTTGTTTTGTCTGATAGGTGAGATGGCCGCCAATAATATGAAACAATTTTCACAACGATACCACCAACCGTTTCGGAGAAATTGCAAAACAGGCACTTGCACCAACAATTTTAAAATTTTGTTTGTTTTGTCTGATAGGTGAGATGGCCGCCAATAATATGAAACAATTTTCACAACGATACCACCAACCGTTTCGGAGAAATTGCAAAACAGGCACTTGCACCAACAATTTTAAAATTTTGTTTGTTTTGTCTGATAGGTGAGATGGCCGCCAATAATATGAAACAATTTTCACAACGATACCACCAACCGTTTCGTGAGAAATTGCAAAACAGGCACTTGCACCAACAATTTTAAAATTTTGTTTGTTTTGTCTGATAGGTGAGATGGCCGCCAATAATATGAAACAATTTTCACAACGATACCACCAACCGTTTCGGAGAAATTGCAAAACAGGCACTTGCACCAACAATTTTAAAATTTTGTTTGTTTTGTCTGATAGGTGAGATGGCCGCCAATAATATGAAACAATTTTCACAACGATACCACCAACCGTTTCGGAGAAATTGCAAAACAGGCACTTGCACCAACAATTTTAAAATTTTGTTTGTTTTGTCTGATAGGTGAGAGCCAATAATATGAAACAATTTTCACAACGATACCACCAACCGTTTCGGAGAAATTGCAAAACAGGCACTTGCACCAACAATTTTAAAATTTTGTTTGTTTTGTCTGATAGGTGAGATGGCCGCCAATAATATGAAACAATTTTCACAACGATACCACCAACCGTTTCGGAGAAATTGCAAAACAGGCACTTGCACCAACAATTTTAAAATTTTGTTTGTTTTGTCTGATAGGTGAGATGGCCGCCAATAATATGAAACAATTTTCACAACGATACCACCAACCGTTTCGGAGAAATTGCAAAACAGGCACTTGCACCAACAATTTTAAAATTTTGTTTGTTTTGTCTGATAGGTGAGATGGCCGCCAATAATATGAAACAATTTTCACAACGATACCACCAACCGTTTCGTGAGAAATTGCAAAACAGGCACTTGCACCAACAATTTTAAAATTTTGTTTGTTTTGTCTGATAGGTGAGATGGCCGCCAATAATATGAAAAATTTTCACAACGATACCACCAACCGTTTCGGAGAAATTGCAAAACAGGCACTTGCACCAACAATTTTAAAATTTTGTTTGTTTTGTCTGATAGGTGAGATGGCCGCCAATAATATGAAACAATTTTCACAACGATACCACCAACCGTTTCGGAGAAATTGCAAAACAGGCACTTGCACCAACAATTTTAAAATTTTGTTTGTTTTGTCTGATAGGTGAGATGGCCGCCAATAATATGAAACAATTTTCACAACGATACCACCAACCGTTTCGGAGAAATTGCAAAACAGGCACTTGCACCAACAATTTTAAAATTTTGTTTGTTTTGTCTGATAGGTGAGATGGCCGCCAATAATATGAAACAATTTTCACAACGATACCACCAACCGTTTCGGAGAAATTGCAAAACAGGCACTTGCACCAACAATTTTAAAATTTTGTTTGTTTTGTCTGATAGGTGAGATCGTCACCAATAATATGAAACAATTTTCACAACGATAACCAACCGTTTCGGAGAAATTGCAAAACAGGCACTTGCACCAACAATTTTAAAATTTTGTTTGTTTTGTCTGATAGGTGAGATGGCCGCCAATAATATGAAACAATTTTCACAACGATACCACCAACCGTTTCGGAGAAATTGCAAAACAGGCACTTGCACCAACAATTTTAAAATTTTGTTTGTTTTGTCTGATAGGTGAGATGGCCGCCAATAATATGAAACAATTTTCACAACGATACCACCAACCGTTTCGGAGAAATTGCAAAACAGGCACTTGCACCAACAATTTTAAAATTTTGTTTGTTTTGTCTGATAGGTGAGATGGCCGCCAATAATATGAAACAATTTTCACAACGATACCACCAACCGTTTCGGAGAAATTGCAAAACAGGCACTTGCACCAACAATTTTAAAATTTTGTTTGTTTTGTCTGATAGGTGAGATGGCCGCCAATAATATGAAACAATTTTCACAACGATACCACCAACCGTTTCGGAGAATTGCAAAACAGGCACTTGCACCAACAATTTTAAAATTTTGTTTGTTTTGTCTGATAGGTGAGATGGCCGCCAATAATATGAAACAATTTTCACAACGATACCACCAACCGTTTCGGAGAAATTGCAAAACAGGCACTTGCACCAACAATTTTAAAATTTTGTTTGTTTTGTCTGATAGGTGAGATGGCCGCCAATAATATGAAACAATTTTCACAACGATACCACCAACCGTTTCGTGGAAATTGCAAAACAGGCACTTGCACCAACAATTTTAAAATTTTGTTTGTTTTGTCTGATAGGTGAGATGGCCGCCAATAATATGAAACAATTTTCACAACGATACCACCAACCGTTTCGGAGAAATTGCAAAACAGGCACTTGCACCAACAATTTTAAAATTTTGTTTGTTTTGTCTGATAGGTGAGATGGCCGCCAATAATATGAAACAATTTTCACAACGATACCACCAACCGTTTCGGAGAAATTGCAAAACAGGCACTTGCACCAACAATTTTAAAATTTTGTTTGTTTTGTCTGATAGGTGAGATGGCCGCCAATAATATGAAACAATTTTCACAACGATACCACCAACCGTTTCGGAGAAATTGCAAAACAGGCACTTGCACCAACAATTTTAAAATTTTGTTTGTTTTGTCTGATAGGTGAGATGGCCGCCAATAATATGAAACAATTTTCACAACGATACCACCAACCGTTTCGTGGAAATTGCAAAACAGGCACTTGCACCAACAATTTTAAAATTTTGTTTGTTTTGTCTGATAGGTGAGATGGCCGCCAATAATATGAAACAATTTTCACAACGATACCACCAACCGTTTCGGAGAAATTGCAAAACAGGCACTTGCACCAACAATTTTAAAATTTTGTTTGTTTTGTCTGATAGGTGAGATGGCCGCCAATAATATGAAACAATTTTCACAACGATACCACCAACCGTTTCGGAGAAATTGCAAAACAGGCACTTGCACCAACAATTTTAAAATTTTGTTTGTTTTGTCTGATAGGTGAGATGGCCGCCAATAATATGAAACAATTTTCACAACGATACCACCAACCGTTTCGGAGAAATTGCAAAACAGGCACTTGCACCAACAATTTTAAAATTTTGTTTGTTTTGTCTGATAGGTGAGATGGCCGCCAATAATATGAAACAATTTTCACAACGATACCACCAACCGTTTCGGAGAAATTGCAAAACAGGCACTTGCACCAACAATTTTAAAATTTTGTTTGTTTTGTCTGATAGGTGAGATGGCCGCCAATAATATGAAACAATTTTCACAACGATACCACCAACCGTTTCGGAGAAATTGCAAAACAGGCACTTGCACCAACAATTTTAAAATTTTGTTTGTTTTGTCTGATAGGTGAGATGGCCGCCAATAATATGAAACAATTTTCACAACGATACCACCAACCGTTTCGGAGAAATTGCAAAACAGGCACTTGCACCAACAATTTTAAAATTTTGTTTGTTTTGTCTGATAGGTGAGATGGCCGCCAATAATATGAAACAATTTTCACAACGATACCACCAACCGTTTCGGAGAAATTGCAAAACAGGCACTTGCACCAACAATTTTAAAATTTTGTTTGTTTTGTCTGATAGGTGAGATGGCCGCCAATAATATGAAACAATTTTCACAACGATACCACCAACCGTTTCGGAGAAATTGCAAAACAGGCACTTGCACCAACAATTTTAAAATTTTGTTTGTTTTGTCTGATAGGTGAGATGGCCGCCAATAATATGAAACAATTTTCACAACGATACCACCAACCGTTTCGGAGAAATTGCAAAACAGGCACTTGCACCAACAATTTTAAAATTTTGTTTGTTTTGTCTGATAGGTGAGATGGCCGCCAATAATATGAAACAATTTTCACAACGATACCACCAACCGTTTCGGAGAAATTGCAAAACAGGCACTTGCACCAACAATTTTAAAATTTTGTTTGTTTTGTCTGATAGGTGAGATGGCCGCCAATAATATGAAACAATTTTCACAACGATACCACCAACCGTTTCGGAGAAATTGCAAAACAGGCACTTGCACCAACAATTTTAAAATTTTGTTTGTTTTGTCTGATAGGTGAGATGGCCGCCAATAATATGAAACAATTTTCACAACGATACCACCAACCGTTTCGGAGAAATTGCAAAACAGGCACTTGCACCAACAATTTTAAAATTTTGTTTGTTTTGTCTGATAGGTGAGATGGCCGCCAATAATATGAAACAATTTTCACAACGATACCACCAACCGTTTCGGAGAAATTGCAAAACAGGCACTTGCACCAACAATTTTAAAATTTTGTTTGTTTTGTCTGATAGGTGAGATGGCCGCCAATAATATGAAACAATTTTCACAACGATACCACCAACCGTTTCGGAGAAATTGCAAAACAGGCACTTGCACCAACAATTTTAAAATTTTGTTTGTTTTGTCTGATAGGTGAGATGGCCGCCAATAATATGAAACAAATTTCACAACGATACCACCAACCGTTTCGTGGAAATTGCAAAACAGGCACTTGCACCAACAATTTTAAAATTTTGTTTGTTTTGTCTGATAGGTGAGATGGCCGCCAATAATATGAAACAATTTTCACAACGATACCACCAACCGTTTCGGAGAAATTGCAAAACAGGCACTTGCACCAACAATTTTAAAATTTTGTTTGTTTTGTCTGATAGGTGAGATGGCCGCCAATAATATGAAACAATTTTCACAACGATACCACCAACCGTTTCGGAGAAATTGCAAAACAGGCACTTGCACCAACAATTTTAAAATTTTGTTTGTTTTGTCTGATAGGTGAGATGGCCGCCAATAATATGAAACAATTTTCACAACGATACCACCAACCGTTTCGGAGAAATTGCAAAACAGGCACTTGCACCAACAATTTTAAAATTTTGTTTGTTTTGTCTGATAGGTGAGATGGCCGCCAATAATATGAAACAATTTTCACAACGATACCACCAACCGTTTCGGAGAAATTGCAAAACAGGCACTTGCACCAACAATTTTAAAATTTTGTTTGTTTTGTCTGATAGGTGAGATGGCCGCCAATAATATGAAACAATTTTCACAACGATACCACCAACCGTTTCGGAGAAATTGCAAAACAGGCACTTGCACCAACAATTTTAAAATTTTGTTTGTTTTGTCTGATAGGTGAGATGGCCGCCAATAATATGAAACAATTTTCACAACGATACCACCAACCGTTTCGGAGAAATTGCAAAACAGGCACTTGCACCAACAATTTTAAAATTTTGTTTGTTTTGTCTGATAGGTGAGATGGCCGCCAATAATATGAAACAATTTTCACAACGATACCACCAACCGTTTCGTGGAAATTGCAAAACAGGCACTTGCACCAACAATTTTAAAATTTTGTTTGTTTTGTCTGATAGGTGAGATGGCCGCCAATAATATGAAACAATTTTCACAACGATACCACCAACCGTTTCGGAGAAATTGCAAAACAGGCACTTGCACCAACAATTTTAAAATTTTGTTTGTTTTGTCTGATAGGTGAGATGGCCGCCAATAATATGAAACAATTTTCACAACGATACCACCAACCGTTTCGGAGAAATTGCAAAACAGGCACTTGCACCAACAATTTTAAAATTTTGTTTGTTTTGTCTGATAGGTGAGATGGCCGCCAATAATATGAAACAATTTTCACAACGATACCACCAACCGTTTCGGAGAAATTGCAAAACAGGCACTTGCACCAACAATTTTAAAATTTTGTTTGTTTTGTCTGATAGGTGAGATGGCCGCCAATAATATGAAACAATTTTCACAACGATACCACCAACCGTTTCGGAGAAATTGCAAAACAGGCACTTGCACCAACAATTTTAAAATTTTGTTTGTTTTGTCTGATAGGTGAGATGGCCGCCAATAATATGAAACAATTTTCACAACGATACCACCAACCGTTTCGGAGAAATTGCAAAACAGGCACTTGCACCAACAATTTTAAAATTTTGTTTGTTTTGTCTGATAGGTGAGATGGCCGCCAATAATATGAAACAATTTTCACAACGATACCACCAACCGTTTCGGAGAAATTGCAAAACAGGCACTTGCACCAACAATTTTAAAATTTTGTTTGTTTTGTCTGATAGGTGAGATGGCCGCCAATAATATGAAACAATTTTCACAACGATACCACCAACCGTTTCGGAGAAATTGCAAAACAGGCACTTGCACCGACAATTTTAAAATTTTGTTTGTTTTGTCTGATAGGTGAGATGGCCGCCAATAATATGAAACAATTTTCACAACGATACCACCAACCGTTTCGGAGAAATTGCAAAACAGGCACTTGCACCAACAATTTTAAAATTTTGTTTGTTTTGTCTGATAGGTGAGATGGCCGCCAATAATATGAAACAATTTTCACAACGATACCACCAACCGTTTCGGAGAAATTGCAAAACAGGCACTTGCACCAACAATTTTAAAATTTTGTTTGTTTTGTCTGATAGGTGAGATGGCCGCCAATAATATGAAACAATTTTCACAACGATACCACCAACCGTTTCGGAGAAATTGCAAAACAGGCACTTGCACCAACAATTTTAAAATTTTGTTTGTTTTGTCTGATAGGTGAGATGGCCGCCAATAATATGAAACAATTTTCACAACGATACCACCAACCGTTTCGGAGAAATTGCAAAACAGGCACTTGCACCAACAATTTTAAAATTTTGTTTGTTTTGTCTGATAGGTGAGATGGCCGCCAATAATATGAAACAATTTTCACAACGATACCACCAACCGTTTCGGAGAAATTGCAAAACAGGCACTTGCACCAACAATTTTAAAATTTTGTTTGTTTTGTCTGATAGGTGAGATGGCCGCCAATAATATGAAACAATTTTCACAACGATACCACCAACCGTTTCGGAGAAATTGCAAAACAGGCACTTACACCAACAATTTTCAAATTTTCTTTCTTTTGTCTCATAGGTGGTCCCACCAATAATATCAAACAATTTTCACAACGATACCACCAACCGTTTCGGAGAAATTGCAAAACAGGCACTTGCACCAACAATTTTAAAATTTTGTTTGTTTTGTCTGATAGGTGAGATGGCCGCCAATAATATGAAACAATTTTCACAACGATACCACCAACCGTTTCGGAGAAATTGCAAAACAGGCACTTGCACCAACAATTTTAAAATTTTGTTTGTTTTGTCTGATAGGTGAGATGGCCGCCAATAATATGAAACAATTTTCACAACGATACCACCAACCGTTTCGTGGAAATTGCAAAACAGGCACTTGCACCAACAATTTTAAAATTTTGTTTGTTTTGTCTGATAGGTGAGATGGCCGCCAATAATATGAAACAATTTTCACAACGATACCACCAACCGTTTCGGAGAAATTGCAAAACAGGCACTTGCACCAACAATTTTAAAATTTTGTTTGTTTTGTCTGATAGGTGAGATGGCCGCCAATAATATGAAACAATTTTCACAACGATACCACCAACCGTTTCGGAGAAATTGCAAAACAGGCACTTGCACCGACAATTTTAAAATTTTGTTTGTTTTGTCTGATAGGTGAGATGGCCGCCAATAATATGAAACAATTTTCACAACGATACCACCAACCGTTTCGGAGAAATTGCAAAACAGGCACTTGCACCAACAATTTTAAAATTTTGTTTGTTTTGTCTGATAGGTGAGATGGCCGCCAATAATATGAAACAATTTTCACAACGATACCACCAACCGTTTCGGAGAAATTGCAAAACAGGCACTTGCACCAACAATTTTAAAATTTTGTTTGTTTTGTCTGATAGGTGAGATGGCCGCCAATAATATGAAACAATTTTCACAACGATACCACCAACCGTTTCGGAGAAATTGCAAAACAGGCACTTGCACCAACAATTTTAAAATTTTGTTTGTTTTGTCTGATAGGTGAGATGGCCGCCAATAATATGAAACAATTTTCACAACGATACCACCAACCGTTTCGGAGAAATTGCAAAACAGGCACTTGCACCAACAATTTTAAAATTTTGTTTGTTTTGTCTGATAGGTGAGATGGCCGCCAATAATATGAAACAATTTTCACAACGATACCACCAACCGTTTCGTGGAAATTGCAAAACAGGCACTTGCACCAACAATTTTAAAATTTTGTTTGTTTTGTCTGATAGGTGAGATGGCCGCCAATAATATGAAACAATTTTCACAACGATACCACCAACCGTTTCGGAGAAATTGCAAAACAGGCACTTGCACCAACAATTTTAAAATTTTGTTTGTTTTGTCTGATAGGTGAGATGGCCGCCAATAATATGAAACAATTTTCACAACGATACCACCAACCGTTTCGGAGAAATTGCAAAACAGGCACTTGCACCAACAATTTTAAAATTTTGTTTGTTTTGTCTGATAGGTGAGATGGCCGCCAATAATATGAAACAATTTTCACAACGATACCACCAACCGTTTCGTGGAAATTGCAAAACAGGCACTTGCACCAACAATTTTAAAATTTTGTTTGTTTTGTCTGATAGGTGAGATGGCCGCCAATAATATGAAACAATTTTCACAACGATACCACCAACCGTTTCGTGGAAATTGCAAAACAGGCACTTGCACCAACAATTTTAAAATTTTGTTTGTTTTGTCTGATAGGTGAGATGGCCGCCAATAATATGAAACAATTTTCACAACGATACCACCAACCGTTTCGGAGAAATTGCAAAACAGGCACTTGCACCAACAATTTTAAAATTTTGTTTGTTTTGTCTGATAGGTGAGATGGCCGCCAATAATATGAAACAATTTTCACAACGATACCACCAACCGTTTCGGAGAAATTGCAAAACAGGCACTTGCACCAACAATTTTAAAATTTTGTTTGTTTTGTCTGATAGGTGAGATGGCCGCCAATAATATGAAACAATTTTCACAACGATACCACCAACCGTTTCGGAGAAATTGCAAAACAGGCACTTGCACCAACAATTTTAAAATTTTGTTTGTTTTGTCTGATAGGTGAGATGGCCGCCAATAATATGAAACAATTTTCACAACGATACCACCAACCGTTTCGGAGAAATTGCAAAACAGGCACTTGCACCAACAATTTTAAAATTTTGTTTGTTTTGTCTGATAGGTGAGATGGCCGCCAATAATATGAAACAATTTTCACAACGATACCACCAACCGTTTCGGAGAAATTGCAAAACAGGCACTTGCACCAACAATTTTAAAATTTTGTTTGTTTTGTCTGATAGGTGAGATGGCCGCCAATAATATGAAACAATTTTCACAACGATACCACCAACCGTTTCGGAGAAATTGCAAAACAGGCACTTGCACCAACAATTTTAAAATTTTGTTTGTTTTGTCTGATAGGTGAGATGGCCGCCAATAATATGAAACAATTTTCACAACGATACCACCAACCGTTTCGGAGAAATTGCAAAACAGGCACTTGCACCAACAATTTTAAAATTTTGTTTGTTTTGTCTGATAGGTGAGATGGCCGCCAATAATATGAAACAATTTTCACAACGATACCACCAACCGTTTCGGAGAAATTGCAAAACAGGCACTTGCACCAACAATTTTAAAATTTTGTTTGTTTTGTCTGATAGGTGAGATGGCCGCCAATAATATGAAACAATTTTCACAACGATACCACCAACCGTTTCGGAGAAATTGCAAAACAGGCACTTGCACCAACAATTTTAAAATTTTGTTTGTTTTGTCTGATAGGTGAGATGGCCGCCAATAATATGAAACAATTTTCACAACGATACCACCAACCGTTTCGTGGAAATTGCAAAACAGGCACTTGCACCAACAATTTTAAAATTTTGTTTGTTTTGTCTGATAGGTGAGATGGCCGCCAATAATATGAAACAATTTTCACAACGATACCACCAACCGTTTCGGAGAAATTGCAAAACAGGCACTTGCACCAACAATTTTAAAATTTTGTTTGTTTTGTCTGATAGGTGAGATGGCCGCCAATAATATGAAACAATTTTCACAACGATACCACCAACCGTTTCGGAGAAATTGCAAAACAGGCACTTGCACCAACAATTTTAAAATTTTGTTTGTTTTGTCTGATAGGTGAGATGGCCGCCAATAATATGAAACAATTTTCACAACGATACCACCAACCGTTTCGTGGAAATTGCAAAACAGGCACTTGCACCAACAATTTTAAAATTTTGTTTGTTTTGTCTGATAGGTGAGATGGCCGCCAATAATATGAAACAATTTTCACAACGATACCACCAACCGTTTCGTGGAAATTGCAAAACAGGCACTTGCACCAACAATTTTAAAATTTTGTTTGTTTTGTCTGATAGGTGAGATGGCCGCCAATAATATGAAACAATTTTCACAACGATACCACCAACCGTTTCGGAGAAATTGCAAAACAGGCACTTGCACCGACAATTTTAAAATTTTGTTTGTTTTGTCTGATAGGTGAGATGGCCGCCAATAATATGAAACAATTTTCACAACGATACCACCAACCGTTTCGGAGAAATTGCAAAACAGGCACTTGCACCAACAATTTTAAAATTTTGTTTGTTTTGTCTGATAGGTGAGATGGCCGCCAATAATATGAAACAATTTTCACAACGATACCACCAACCGTTTCGGAGAAATTGCAAAACAGGCACTTGCACCAACAATTTTAAAATTTTGTTTGTTTTGTCTGATAGGTGAGATGGCCGCCAATAATATGAAACAATTTTCACAACGATACCACCAACCGTTTCGGAGAAATTGCAAAACAGGCACTTGCACCAACAATTTTAAAATTTTGTTTGTTTTGTCTGATAGGTGAGATGGCCGCCAATAATATGAAACAATTTTCACAACGATACCACCAACCGTTTCGTGGAAATTGCAAAACAGGCACTTGCACCAACAATTTTAAAATTTTGTTTGTTTTGTCTGATAGGTGAGATGGCCGCCAATAAATTGAAACAATTTTCACAACGATACCACCAACCGTTTCGGAGAAATTGCAAAACAGGCACTTGCACCAACAATTTTAAAATTTTGTTTGTTTTGTCTGATAGGTGAGATGGCCGCCAATAATATGAAACAATTTTCACAACGATACCACCAACCGTTTCGGAGAAATTGCAAAACAGGCACTTGCACCAACAATTTTAAAATTTTGTTTGTTTTGTCTGATAGGTGAGATGGCCGCCAATAATATGAAACAATTTTCACAACGATACCACCAACCGTTTCGGAGAAATTGCAAAACAGGCACTTGCACCGACAATTTTAAAATTTTGTTTGTTTTGTCTGATAGGTGAGATGGCCGCCAATAATATGAAACAATTTTCACAACGATACCACCAACCGTTTCGGAGAAATTGCAAAACAGGCACTTGCACCAACAATTTTAAAATTTTGTTTGTTTTGTCTGATAGGTGAGATGGCCGCCAATAATATGAAACAATTTTCACAACGATACCACCAACCGTTTCGGAGAAATTGCAAAACAGGCACTTGCACCAACAATTTTAAAATTTTGTTTGTTTTGTCTGATAGGTGAGATGGCCGCCAATAATATGAAACAATTTTCACAACGATACCACCAACCGTTTCGGAGAAATTGCAAAACAGGCACTTGCACCAACAATTTTAAAATTTTGTTTGTTTTGTCTGATAGGTGAGATGGCCGCCAATAATATGAAACAATTTTCACAACGATACCACCAACCGTTTCGTGGAAATTGCAAAACAGGCACTTGCACCAACAATTTTAAAATTTTGTTTGTTTTGTCTGATAGGTGAGATGGCCGCCAATAATATGAAACAATTTTCACAACGATACCACCAACCGTTTCGGAGAAATTGCAAAACAGGCACTTGCACCGACAATTTTAAAATTTTGTTTGTTTTGTCTGATAGGTGAGATGGCCGCCAATAATATGAAACAATTTTCACAACGATACCACCAACCGTTTCGGAGAAATTGCAAAACAGGCACTTGCACCAACAATTTTAAAATTTTGTTTGTTTTGTCTGATAGGTGAGATGGCCGCCAATAATATGAAACAATTTTCACAACGATACCACCAACCGTTTCGGAGAAATTGCAAAACAGGCACTTGCACCAACAATTTTAAAATTTTGTTTGTTTTGTCTGATAGGTGAGATGGCCGCCAATAATATGAAACAATTTTCACAACGATACCACCAACCGTTTCGTGGAAATTGCAAAACAGGCACTTGCACCAACAATTTTAAAATTTTGTTTGTTTTGTCTGATAGGTGAGATGGCCGCCAATAATATGAAACAATTTTCACAACGATACCACCAACCGTTTCGGAGAAATTGCAAAACAGGCACTTGCACCAACAATTTTAAAATTTTGTTTGTTTTGTCTGATAGGTGAGATGGCCGCCAATAATATGAAACAATTTTCACAACGATACCACCAACCGTTTCGGAGAAATTGCAAAACAGGCACTTGCACCAACAATTTTAAAATTTTGTTTGTTTTGTCTGATAGGTGAGATGGCCGCCAATAATATGAAACAATTTTCACAACGATACCACCAACCGTTTCGTGGAAATTGCAAAACAGGCACTTGCACCAACAATTTTAAAATTTTGTTTGTTTTGTCTGATAGGTGAGATGGCCGCCAATAATATGAAACAATTTTCACAACGATACCACCAACCGTTTCGGAGAAATTGCAAAACAGGCACTTGCACCAACAATTTTAAAATTTTGTTTGTTTTGTCTGATAGGTGAGATGGCCGCCAATAATATGAAACAATTTTCACAACGATACCACCAACCGTTTCGGAGAAATTGCAAAACAGGCACTTGCACCAACAATTTTAAAATTTTGTTTGTTTTGTCTGATAGGTGAGATGGCCGCCAATAATATGAAACAATTTTCACAACGATACCACCAACCGTTTCGTGGAAATTGCAAAACAGGCACTTGCACCAACAATTTTAAAATTTTGTTTGTTTTGTCTGATAGGTGAGATGGCCGCCAATAAATTGAAACAATTTTCACAACGATACCACCAACCGTTTCGGAGAAATTGCAAAACAGGCACTTGCACCAACAATTTTAAAATTTTGTTTGTTTTGTCTGATAGGTGAGATGGCCGCCAATAATATGAAACAATTTTCACAACGATACCACCAACCGTTTCGGAGAAATTGCAAAACAGGCACTTGCACCAACAATTTTAAAATTTTGTTTGTTTTGTCTGATAGGTGAGATGGCCGCCAATAATATGAAACAATTTTCACAACGATACCACCAACCGTTTCGGAGAAATTGCAAAACAGGCACTTGCACCAACAATTTTAAAATTTTGTTTGTTTTGTCTGATAGGTGAGATGGCCGCCAATAATATGAAACAATTTTCACAACGATACCACCAACCGTTTCGGAGAAATTGCAAAACAGGCACTTGCACCAACAATTTTAAAATTTTGTTTGTTTTGTCTGATAGGTGAGATGGCCGCCAATAATATGAAACAATTTTCACAACGATACCACCAACCGTTTCGGAGAAATTGCAAAACAGGCACTTGCACCAACAATTTTAAAATTTTGTTTGTTTTGTCTGATAGGTGAGATGGCCGCCAATAATATGAAACAATTTTCACAACGATACCACCAACCGTTTCGGAGAAATTGCAAAACAGGCACTTGCACCAACAATTTTAAAATTTTGTTTGTTTTGTCTGATAGGTGAGATGGCCGCCAATAATATGAAACAATTTTCACAACGATACCACCAACCGTTTCGGAGAAATTGCAAAACAGGCACTTGCACCGACAATTTTAAAATTTTGTTTGTTTTGTCTGATAGGTGAGATGGCCGCCAATAATATGAAACAATTTTCACAACGATACCACCAACCGTTTCGGAGAAATTGCAAAACAGGCACTTGCACCAACAATTTTAAAATTTTGTTTGTTTTGTCTGATAGGTGAGATGGCCGCCAATAATATGAAACAATTTTCACAACGATACCACCAACCGTTTCGGAGAAATTGCAAAACAGGCACTTGCACCAACAATTTTAAAATTTTGTTTGTTTTGTCTGATAGGTGAGATGGCCGCCAATAATATGAAACAATTTTCACAACGATACCACCAACCGTTTCGGAGAAATTGCAAAACAGGCACTTGCACCAACAATTTTAAAATTTTGTTTGTTTTGTCTGATAGGTGAGATGGCCGCCAATAATATGAAACAATTTTCACAACGATACCACCAACCGTTTCGTGGAAATTGCAAAACAGGCACTTGCACCAACAATTTTAAAATTTTGTTTGTTTTGTCTGATAGGTGAGATGGCCGCCAATAATATGAAACAATTTTCACAACGATACCACCAACCGTTTCGTGGAAATTGCAAAACAGGCACTTGCACCAACAATTTTAAAATTTTGTTTGTTTTGTCTGATAGGTGAGATGGCCGCCAATAATATGAAACAATTTTCACAACGATACCACCAACCGTTTCGGAGAAATTGCAAAACAGGCACTTGCACCAACAATTTTAAAATTTTGTTTGTTTTGTCTGATAGGTGAGATGGCCGCCAATAATATGAAACAATTTTCACAACGATACCACCAACCGTTTCGGAGAAATTGCAAAACAGGCACTTGCACCAACAATTTTAAAATTTTGTTTGTTTTGTCTGATAGGTGAGATGGCCGCCAATAATATGAAACAATTTTCACAACGATACCACCAACCGTTTCGGAGAAATTGCAAAACAGGCACTTGCACCAACAATTTTAAAATTTTGTTTGTTTTGTCTGATAGGTGAGATGGCCGCCAATAATATGAAACAATTTTCACAACGATACCACCAACCGTTTCGGAGAAATTGCAAAACAGGCACTTGCACCAACAATTTTAAAATTTTGTTTGTTTTGTCTGATAGGTGAGATGGCCGCCAATAATATGAAACAATTTTCACAACGATACCACCAACCGTTTCGGAGAAATTGCAAAACAGGCACTTGCACCAACAATTTTAAAATTTTGTTTGTTTTGTCTGATAGGTGAGATGGCCGCCAATAATATGAAACAATTTTCACAACGATACCACCAACCGTTTCGGAGAAATTGCAAAACAGGCACTTGCACCAACAATTTTAAAATTTTGTTTGTTTTGTCTGATAGGTGAGATGGCCGCCAATAATATGAAACAATTTTCACAACGATACCACCAACCGTTTCGGAGAAATTGCAAAACAGGCACTTGCACCAACAATTTTAAAATTTTGTTTGTTTTGTCTGATAGGTGAGATGGCCGCCAATAATATGAAACAATTTTCACAACGATACCACCAACCGTTTCGGAGAAATTGCAAAACAGGCACTTGCACCGACAATTTTAAAATTTTGTTTGTTTTGTCTGATAGGTGAGATGGCCGCCAATAATATGAAACAATTTTCACAACGATACCACCAACCGTTTCGGAGAAATTGCAAAACAGGCACTTGCACCAACAATTTTAAAATTTTGTTTGTTTTGTCTGATAGGTGAGATGGCCGCCAATAATATGAAACAATTTTCACAACGATACCACCAACCGTTTCGGAGAAATTGCAAAACAGGCACTTGCACCAACAATTTTAAAATTTTGTTTGTTTTGTCTGATAGGTGAGATGGCCGCCAATAATATGAAACAATTTTCACAACGATACCACCAACCGTTTCGGAGAAATTGCAAAACAGGCACTTGCACCAACAATTTTAAAATTTTGTTTGTTTTGTCTGATAGGTGAGATGGCCGCCAATAATATGAAACAATTTTCACAACGATACCACCAACCGTTTCGTGGAAATTGCAAAACAGGCACTTGCACCAACAATTTTAAAATTTTGTTTGTTTTGTCTGATAGGTGAGATGGCCGCCAATAATATGAAACAATTTTCACAACGATACCACCAACCGTTTCGTGGAAATTGCAAAACAGGCACTTGCACCAACAATTTTAAAATTTTGTTTGTTTTGTCTGATAGGTGAGATGGCCGCCAATAATATGAAACAATTTTCACAACGATACCACCAACCGTTTCGGAGAAATTGCAAAACAGGCACTTGCACCAACAATTTTAAAATTTTGTTTGTTTTGTCTGATAGGTGAGATGGCCGCCAATAATATGAAACAATTTTCACAACGATACCACCAACCGTTTCGTGGAAATTGCAAAACAGGCACTTGCACCAACAATTTTAAAATTTTGTTTGTTTTGTCTGATAGGTGAGATGGCCGCCAATAATATGAAACAATTTTCACAACGATACCACCAACCGTTTCGGAGAAATTGCAAAACAGGCACTTGCACCAACAATTTTAAAATTTTGTTTGTTTTGTCTGATAGGTGAGATGGCCGCCAATAATATGAAACAATTTTCACAACGATACCACCAACCGTTTCGGAGAAATTGCAAAACAGGCACTTGCACCAACAATTTTAAAATTTTGTTTGTTTTGTCTCATAGGTGAGATGGCCGCCAATAATATTAAACAATTTTCACAACGATACCACCAACCGTTTCGGAGAAATTGCAAAACAGGCACTTGCACCAACAATTTTAAAATTTTGTTTGTTTTGTCTGATAGGTGAGATGGCCGCCAATAATATGAAACAATTTTCACAACGATACCACCAACCGTTTCGGAGAAATTGCAAAACAGGCACTTGCACCAACAATTTTAAAATTTTGTTTGTTTTGTCTGATAGGTGAGATGGCCGCCAATAATATGAAACAATTTTCACAACGATACCACCAACCGTTTCGTGGAAATTGCAAAACAGGCACTTGCACCAACAATTTTAAAATTTTGTTTGTTTTGTCTGATAGGTGAGATGGCCGCCAATAAATTGAAACAATTTTCACAACGATACCACCAACCGTTTCGGAGAAATTGCAAAACAGGCACTTGCACCAACAATTTTAAAATTTTGTTTGTTTTGTCTGATAGGTGAGATGGCCGCCAATAATATGAAACAATTTTCACAACGATACCACCAACCGTTTCGGAGAAATTGCAAAACAGGCACTTGCACCAACAATTTTAAAATTTTGTTTGTTTTGTCTGATAGGTGAGATGGCCGCCAATAATATGAAACAATTTTCACAACGATACCACCAACCGTTTCGGAGAAATTGCAAAACAGGCACTTGCACCGACAATTTTAAAATTTTGTTTGTTTTGTCTGATAGGTGAGATGGCCGCCAATAATATGAAACAATTTTCACAACGATACCACCAACCGTTTCGTGGAAATTGCAAAACAGGCACTTGCACCAACAATTTTAAAATTTTGTTTGTTTTGTCTGATAGGTGAGATGGCCGCCAATAATATGAAACAATTTTCACAACGATACCACCAACCGTTTCGGAGAAATTGCAAAACAGGCACTTGCACCAACAATTTTAAAATTTTGTTTGTTTTGTCTGATAGGTGAGATGGCCGCCAATAATATGAAACAATTTTCACAACGATACCACCAACCGTTTCGGAGAAATTGCAAAACAGGCACTTGCACCAACAATTTTAAAATTTTGTTTGTTTTGTCTGATAGGTGAGATGGCCGCCAATAATATTAAACAATTTTCACAACGATACCACCAACCGTTTCGGAGAAATTGCAAAACAGGCACTTGCACCAACAATTTTAAAATTTTGTTTGTTTTGTCTGATAGGTGAGATGGCCGCCAATAATATGAAACAATTTTCACAACGATACCACCAACCGTTTCGGAGAAATTGCAAAACAGGCACTTGCACCAACAATTTTAAAATTTTGTTTGTTTTGTCTGATAGGTGAGATGGCCGCCAATAATATGAAACAATTTTCACAACGATACCACCAACCGTTTCGTGGAAATTGCAAAACAGGCACTTGCACCAACAATTTTAAAATTTTGTTTGTTTTGTCTGATAGGTGAGATGGCCGCCAATAAATTGAAACAATTTTCACAACGATACCACCAACCGTTTCGGAGAAATTGCAAAACAGGCACTTGCACCAACAATTTTAAAATTTTGTTTGTTTTGTCTGATAGGTGAGATGGCCGCCAATAATATGAAACAATTTTCACAACGATACCACCAACCGTTTCGGAGAAATTGCAAAACAGGCACTTGCACCAACAATTTTAAAATTTTGTTTGTTTTGTCTGATAGGTGAGATGGCCGCCAATAATATGAAACAATTTTCACAACGATACCACCAACCGTTTCGGAGAAATTGCAAAACAGGCACTTGCACCGACAATTTTAAAATTTTGTTTGTTTTGTCTGATAGGTGAGATGGCCGCCAATAATATGAAACAATTTTCACAACGATACCACCAACCGTTTCGGAGAAATTGCAAAACAGGCACTTGTGTAACAGCTCAGGTTGGTTGGGTAAGAGTTGACCCCAAACAACCAAGCTTATGCCAAAACAGTATTGTTCAAGTATTCATTCACTTCCTTATTTTTCATAAGCGTTATATTCCCTATTATCTTATATTGAATGTTGAGAGCCTTTGTTTGTCTGAACAGATAATCCCACGCTCCACTGCGACTGCGCTAAGATCGAAATAAAGACCTATTCACTACTTCTCTGGTTTCTTCTATCAATAGCACGAGGGTTACCTTAAGGCACGAAACTGGTGAGCCCTTTTTGAACACAAATTTAACCTCATTTCTGTTATTAACATTTTTTTTACTTAATCGTAAAAGTAGACCTGATTATCCGTAAACTAATTTGAGTATATAACTAGTTTATTCCGTATTATCTTAAGTTATTCGTGTTATAGTAACCACTTTTTGTGCTAACTTTATTGCTATATTTGTCACATACCTCATGTCAGACTCAATAGAAACCCATAATCTGGAGGATTTGTCACCAGTGGAGATAGACACTGTTATGACTACGAAATCCCGACTTCCAGAATTTGATCGTAGTGATCCTGAGTTGTGGTTTGCTCAACTAGAGCATTATTTCACGAGACACAATATCAAATCTGAAGGGATTCGCTATAGAGACTTGTGTTCTATCCTTCCTCCTTCAGTCGCCAAAGAAGTCCGTGACTTGATTTTAAGTCCACCATCACCACAACCATACACCATCTTAAGACGAGAGATAATGAACCGTTTATCATTATCAGATAGTCAAAGAATCCAAAGACTTTTTCAAGGTGAAACACTAGGTGATCGGTCGCCGTCACAGTTTTTACGTCACCTCCAAGTCTCAGTGGGTGATAACACAGTGGGTGAAGCAGTCCTAAAACAAGGATGGATACAAGCTCTCCCATGCTACGTCCAACACTGTTTGGATGCACAGGATCCTGAAACCTCATTATCTCATTTAGCGCGTATAGCCGACAGAATAATGGAAAGAGGTCCTCCAACTGGATCAGGCATAATAAATCACACACAAAAAGTAGAATCAGCAAAAGACCCCGTAATAGAAGGACTCATTGCGAGTGTTAAGAGTCTCACTGAGGCTGTCACCAGAATGCAAATGGGTCATAGAAACAGGAGCAGGTCACCACAACGACCACGATCTAAGTCACAAAACAGGTCACAAATGTCCAGACAATCTGGGCAGTTTTGTTGGTACCACTGGAAGTTTGGTGTCAACTCAACCAAGTGCACGCAACCATGCGCCTGGCCTAAGCATAATTCTAAGTCAGCGGGAAACGAGTAACCCCTCCCCAGGTCGCGACGACTGAGGAGGGGCGCCTAAACAGTCGCTTGTTTTATGTTAGAGACAGAAACTCGGGCTTGAATTTCTTGGTGGATACTGGCGCTGCTCTAAGCATCATCCCTCAAAATAAAACTGAGATTAGTCGAGAAACATCATCAATTACACTTCAAGCTGCAAATAAAACTAAAATTGCGACATTTGGGCAGAAAACTTTAACCCTAGATTTGGGGTTCAGGAGGCAATTCCCTTGGGTTTTCACGGTAGCCGACTTAGATCTGGCAATACTGGGGATGGACTTTCTAGAGAGATACGAATTTCTAGTTGACACCAAGAAACGGCGATTAACACTAAAAGAAACTTCGTATTACACAAAAGGCAAAGAAAGCCACATCAGCTCTCTTAACTTGATTCAAACCCCTCCAGTAACAACAGCGAAATTCCAAGATATACTCGCGGAATTTCCAAACTTAACTAGACCAAACCCACAGCCTTCCAAAGACAAACTAAAAGTGAGTCACACTATCAAAACCGAAGGTGCGCCGGTGTTTGCAAAACCCAGGAGACTAGCACCAGATAAGCTCAAAATCGCTAGGGCCGAGTTTGATTATATGCTACAATTGGGTATCATCCGTCCCTCTGATAGTCAATGGGCATCTCCTTTGCATATGGTCCCAAAGAAAAATGAAGGTGACTGGCGACCGTGCGGGGATTACAGAGCCCTAAACCGTCAAACCGTACCTGATAGGTACCCAATACCTCATATCCAAGATTTTACCAACGGTTTACAGGGTATGAACATATTCACTAAAATTGACTTAGTCAGGGCATATCACAATATCCCGGTGGCTGATGAAGATATTCCCAAGACAGCTATTACTACGCCCTTTGGCTTATTCGAGTTTGTACGCATGCCATTCGGCCTGAGAAATGCGGCACAGACATTTCAAAGATTCATAGATAACCTACTTCGAGATATGCCATTTGCGCAGGGGTATATAGACGACTTGTTAATTGCCAGCCCCGATTTACAATCACACGAACAGCATGTACAAGCAGTGTTGAAAAGACTGGATGAACATGGAATAAACATACATCAAAGTAAGTGTGTTTTCGGTGTTCAAACTTTAGAATTTCTCGGTCACACAATAAGCCCAGAAGGGATTAAACCTATAAAAAAAGAAGTGGATACTATCAAACAATACCCCGTACCTAGTTCTCTAACACAACTGAGAAGTTTTCTAGGCCTAATTAACTTTTATCGCAGATTCATACCAGGTTGTGCACAATTAATGCAACCTTTGACAGATTCACTTAAAGGAAAACCAAAAGAATTCAAACTGTCTTCTGACGCCATCGAAGCTATTAAACAGCTTAAAGATAAACTGGCTGAAGCAACTACGTTGATATATCCGAATTCTCTTTCCCCACTTGCTTTGATGGTGGATGCTTCAGATAAAGCAGTAGGCGGTACCCTTAACCAACTGGTTAAAAACGCCTGGAAACCAATTGCTTTTTTCTCGAAAAGACTCGCTCCAGCCGAAACAAGGTATTCTACCTTCGGGCGAGAACTTCTTGCAATCTACCTGACCATTAAACACTTCCGACACATGTTAGAAGGTAGGGAATTTATAGTTTTTACGGATCATAAACCACTGACGAATGCATTAAAAGCGAGAGCCGATAAATACTCACCTCGAGAAGTCCGACACCTTGACTATATATCACAGTTCACAAGCGATATCCGACATGTCAAAGGTCAGGACAATCAGGCGGCAGATGCTTTATCCAGACTAGAAATGAACGTGCTACAGCAGTCTACAGTAAACTTCGAGACGTTAAGACACGAACAAGAGCAGGACCTAGAATTGCAAAACCTACTTAAAACAAACAATTCAAGTCTTAATTTAAAACAATTCCCATCACCTATCGATGGTATTCTAATTTATTGTGACACGACCAAGGCAATGCCGCGACCTTTCGTTCCCAAAAATATGCGAAAGTTGATATATAATAACTTTCATTCTTTGTCTCATCCTGGCGCGAAAGCTTCAACAAAACTAATCAATGCCAGATATATATGGCCGAATTTACAGAAGGATGTACACAAATGGGTTAGAGAGTGTTCAGCATGTCAACAATCAAAGATTAATCGTCACACAAATTCACCCATAGGTGTTTTCTCGCAACCAGATGCACGTTTTGCTCATGTGCATATCGACTTGGTAGGTCCTTTACCTCGTTCAAACGGTTTTAATTATCTTTTTACATGCATAGATCGATTTACCAGATTCCCTATAGCCATCCCGATAGCGGACATCACAGCGGAAACAGTAGCCAAAGTTTTCATGCAGAACTGGGTAACCATTTTTGGTACACCCATAACAATAACGACGGATAGAGGAGCGCAATTCGAATCCGAACTATTTAATAACTTGGCTAAACTTCTAGGCTCCAATAGGATACGCTGCACTGCATATCATCCTCAGGCTAATGGGATGGTAGAACGTTTTCACCGTCAGCTAAAAACCGCCCTTATATCTCACTCAAACCCCAATCAGTGGACAGAATTCCTACCATTAGTTATGTTGGGAATACGAACATCTGTCAAAACTGACGCACAGTGTTCAGCTGCGGAACTGGTTTTCGGAACAACTCTGAGACTACCAGGTGAATTTATTAACCCCAATACTAACAGTCAAAAACTTAATTTAGGAAACTACGTAGATCAACTACGGGACCATATGTCCAAACTTAAGCCAATTAATACTCGCGAACAATCGCGTGCCGTATATGTACCTAAAGACCTAAGCAATTGCACGCACGTCTGGATAAGATGTGACAAAATAAAAGCACCACTTAGCCCTCCATTTGAAGGTCCTTTCAAAGTCGTCTCAAGAAAATCTAAATATTTCGTGATAGAAAAACATGGAAACATCGACACAGTAAGTATTGATAGGCTAAAGCCGGCTTATCTAGATCATGAACCACCATATGTGTTGTTAGATCGTTTAACTGACAAATCCATTACGGAATCGAAATGCAAAGACGATAAATCTTTACAAATGACTAAAACGGTTCGCTGGGCACATCCGATTAGCCAATCAAGGATGTTGACAGTTTCAGCTGCAGGATAAAATCTAACCACGTAGCTAATCAGACCCTTCATCTATTTAAACATAACTTTTCTCCTCATTCCGCCTCACCTACAACTCCCCAGACCTTTTGCCTTTGATATATAAGTGTTATGTTAATTTTTTTTTAAATACTGGACACATAAGCTAGGTATTCCGAAACGATGGCTGCGGATTTTAATCAAACTCATACAACTAAGACTGGCAAATACAACGAATTCAAAAAGCAACCCAGGCGAGTTTTATAATTTCTTTTTCTGGTTAATTAACTATGTTGGCTGTACTTCTTATATATCTATATACATTTTTCACGTAGACTGGCTATACATATATACCATATGAACTACTTCTAAAAGTTTTCGGTTGAAGATGTGTTTAGTAGCTTGATACGCTTAATACTACTATTATTAAGTGGTTTTCTAGACAAAACATTTTGCATTAAACTATGGTCAAATACTTAATAAAGTTCTCATCATTTTTTTTCATGTTTAGGAAACTTACATAATGACTTAACCAGTTTTCCTACAACATGCTTTTTAGTGTGATCATATAACCCATCATTATTGGCAATATTCAAATTTTTTTTTAAATTTCTGACATTTAAGAATCAATAACCGTGAAGATATAGTACAGTGCGTTACTGTAAGGTTACTATGTTAGCCGCATTGATTCCACATACCTAATTTTAAACACAACTTATAAAGGAACTGTTAAGTAATCACAACATTGAACTAATATGAATATCACAGCTATGCTAACGTTAAACCAATTATTATTAGTGGTCCATACAAAATCCTGGAACTTAACACTAGCGTTATAAAAAAACATGTTATGTCAATAACTTATATATATATATACCTTTTTTTTCTCTCGTTGGTTTAATTATAACGTAAAATGGAAATCTACCACACTTGTAGTTTTTTTTTTCTATAGCATTATTATTAATAAAAACAAAGAACTTGTACTATTCCAATATGGCACTTTGACATATCAATCCGTCCTCCTGTTATCTTTCTCTCATATCTGAGCAACATATGGCCAACAAACATCGTATTGAAGGGGGTTTTGGTGAACGAAAACGCTAGCCCCACACGCACTCGAACCTCTGCCCTCCTGGATGCTAGACCGTGTGCCTAGCCATTAGACCACATCAAACCACGGGCGAATGACTGCAATCTTTCCTTTTACCGATTAATCGTATATAATACTAATGAGTAATAGGACTTACACATTTCTAAGGTGCAGACAAATTCGTTACTTGTATGAATTGACGAAATATTGTTTCAGTATATCATACATACTTAGATCAAACCAGAAAAGAGTATTTGACACAATTGTACTTAATCCTCATAATCTACACAAATTTTTTCTCCTCCTTAACCGTATATTCTTTTCCGTTTTGTGGAGTACAACTATACACCCTTGGTTACGTACCTGGTTATAAAAGGCGGTCGTCATAGGCCCAAGGTCATACATTTGATCGGGTTTGACAATAAGTCCAACTTCTAGCAAGTTTACACTTTTACATATATGCATTATAAAAAAGTATTTTTTTTGTGTTCATACCTTTTCGTACATAAGATGGCTACACTATGTCTATTTTCTTCCAGAATACCAATCCTTTCTGGAGGCCAATCACTTACGTGGAACCGAACAATTATAAATTATATTTTTGTATTTCCATTTTGTATCTTATTATTTTTATGCAGGCAGTGGAGCAGTTCTTCAGGTGTGATTGGTTTTCACCATTACCTTTGAAGTAGATTCTTCTTTACTTTTTACTTGAGGGCGACTAAAGAGGCAGGTGAGTAAACACCTGATAGCCGGTCTGAGCATGGAAAAATCGTACCTCACCAACATGGTGTTGGGTAGCCCGCTCGCGGCACTTCCTCAGATATTCTTATTCCACATTCTCACACTCTTTCTCTTGAAAGCACGCAGTAAACCGTCAGCGATAGTTGTAGAATAGATCACATGCTACAAAATAAGATGACAAGCTAGTAAATGAGGAGACATCCATGGACTATCGTTGACAGCGTTAGTCGTCACTGATTGTAAGTCAAATAGAGAGCGAGTTGATAAATTTCCCTTGGGATGAGAAATAGAACTAAGGTGTTTTCGATGGATAGGTTAATCGAACCGACGTTCCTACGGAAGTCGATTCTAGGGGGAAGCTAATGTAACAGCTCAGGTTGGTTGGGTAAGAGTTGACCCCAAACAACCAAGCTTATGCCAAAACAGTATTGTTCAAGTATTCATTCACTTCCTTATTTTTCATAAGCGTTATATTCCCTATTATCTTATATTGAATGTTGAGAGCCTTTGTTTGTCTGAACAGATAATCCCACGCTCCACTGCGACTGCGCTAAGATCGAAATAAAGACCTATTCACTACTTCTCTGGTTTCTTCTATCAATAGCACGAGGGTTACCTTAAGGCACGAAACTTGCACCAACAATTTTAAAATTTTGTTTGTTTTGTCTGATAGGTGAGATGGCCGCCAATAATATGAAACAATTTTCACAACGATACCACCAACCGTTTCGGAGAAATTGCAAAACAGGCACTTGCACCAACAATTTTAAAATTTTGTTTGTTTTGTCTGATAGGTGAGATGGCCGCCAATAATATGAAACAATTTTCACAACGATACCACCAACCGTTTCGGAGAAATTGCAAAACAGGCACTTGCACCAACAATTTTAAAATTTTGTTTGTTTTGTCTGATAGGTGAGATGGCCGCCAATAATATGAAACAATTTTCACAACGATACCACCAACCGTTTCGGAGAAATTGCAAAACAGGCACTTGCACCAACAATTTTAAAATTTTGTTTGTTTTGTCTGATAGGTGAGATGGCCGCCAATAATATGAAACAATTTTCACAACGATACCACCAACCGTTTCGGAGAAATTGCAAAACAGGCACTTGCACCAACAATTTTAAAATTTTGTTTGTTTTGTCTGATAGGTGAGATGGCCGCCAATAATATGAAACAATTTTCACAACGATACCACCAACCGTTTCGGAGAAATTGCAAAACAGGCACTTGCACCAACAATTTTAAAATTTTGTTTGTTTTGTCTGATAGGTGAGATGGCCGCCAATAATATGAAACAATTTTCACAACGATACCACCAACCGTTTCGTGGAAATTGCAAAACAGGCACTTGCACCAACAATTTTAAAATTTTGTTTGTTTTGTCTGATAGGTGAGATGGCCGCCAATAATATGAAACAATTTTCACAACGATACCACCAACCGTTTCGTGGAAATTGCAAAACAGGCACTTGCACCAACAATTTTAAAATTTTGTTTGTTTTGTCTGATAGGTGAGATGGCCGCCAATAATATGAAACAATTTTCACAACGATACCACCAACCGTTTCGGAGAAATTGCAAAACAGGCACTTGCACCAACAATTTTAAAATTTTGTTTGTTTTGTCTGATAGGTGAGATGGCCGCCAATAATATGAAACAATTTTCACAACGATACCACCAACCGTTTCGGAGAAATTGCAAAACAGGCACTTGCACCAACAATTTTAAAATTTTGTTTGTTTTGTCTGATAGGTGAGATGGCCGCCAATAATATGAAACAATTTTCACAACGATACCACCAACCGTTTCGGAGAAATTGCAAAACAGGCACTTGCACCAACAATTTTAAAATTTTGTTTGTTTTGTCTGATAGGTGAGATGGCCGCCAATAATATGAAACAATTTTCACAACGATACCACCAACCGTTTCGGAGAAATTGCAAAACAGGCACTTGCACCAACAATTTTAAAATTTTGTTTGTTTTGTCTGATAGGTGAGATGGCCGCCAATAATATGAAACAATTTTCACAACGATACCACCAACCGTTTCGGAGAAATTGCAAAACAGGCACTTGCACCAACAATTTTAAAATTTTGTTTGTTTTGTCTGATAGGTGAGATGGCCGCCAATAATATGAAACAATTTTCACAACGATACCACCAACCGTTTCGGAGAAATTGCAAAACAGGCACTTGCACCAACAATTTTAAAATTTTGTTTGTTTTGTCTGATAGGTGAGATGGCCGCCAATAATATGAAACAATTTTCACAACGATACCACCAACCGTTTCGGAGAAATTGCAAAACAGGCACTTGCACCAACAATTTTAAAATTTTGTTTGTTTTGTCTGATAGGTGAGATGGCCGCCAATAATATGAAACAATTTTCACAACGATACCACCAACCGTTTCGGAGAAATTGCAAAACAGGCACTTGCACCAACAATTTTAAAATTTTGTTTGTTTTGTCTGATAGGTGAGATGGCCGCCAATAATATGAAACAATTTTCACAACGATACCACCAACCGTTTCGTGGAAATTGCAAAACAGGCACTTGCACCAACAATTTTAAAATTTTGTTTGTTTTGTCTGATAGGTGAGATGGCCGCCAATAATATGAAACAATTTTCACAACGATACCACCAACCGTTTCGTGGAAATTGCAAAACAGGCACTTGCACCAACAATTTTAAAATTTTGTTTGTTTTGTCTGATAGGTGAGATGGCCGCCAATAATATGAAACAATTTTCACAACGATACCACCAACCGTTTCGGAGAAATTGCAAAACAGGCACTTGCACCAACAATTTTAAAATTTTGTTTGTTTTGTCTGATAGGTGAGATGGCCGCCAATAATATGAAACAATTTTCACAACGATACCACCAACCGTTTCGGAGAAATTGCAAAACAGGCACTTGCACCAACAATTTTAAAATTTTGTTTGTTTTGTCTGATAGGTGAGATGGCCGCCAATAATATGAAACAATTTTCACAACGATACCACCAACCGTTTCGGAGAAATTGCAAAACAGGCACTTGCACCAACAATTTTAAAATTTTGTTTGTTTTGTCTGATAGGTGAGATGGCCGCCAATAATATGAAACAATTTTCACAACGATACCACCAACCGTTTCGTGGAAATTGCAAAACAGGCACTTGCACCAACAATTTTAAAATTTTGTTTGTTTTGTCTGATAGGTGAGATGGCCGCCAATAATATGAAACAATTTTCACAACGATACCACCAACCGTTTCGGAGAAATTGCAAAACAGGCACTTGCACCAACAATTTTAAAATTTTGTTTGTTTTGTCTGATAGGTGAGATGGCCGCCAATAATATGAAACAATTTTCACAACGATACCACCAACCGTTTCGGAGAAATTGCAAAACAGGCACTTGCACCAACAATTTTAAAATTTTGTTTGTTTTGTCTGATAGGTGAGATGGCCGCCAATAATATGAAACAATTTTCACAACGATACCACCAACCGTTTCGTGGAAATTGCAAAACAGGCACTTGCACCAACAATTTTAAAATTTTGTTTGTTTTGTCTGATAGGTGAGATGGCCGCCAATAATATGAAACAATTTTCACAACGATACCACCAACCGTTTCGGAGAAATTGCAAAACAGGCACTTGCACCGACAATTTTAAAATTTTGTTTGTTTTGTCTGATAGGTGAGATGGCCGCCAATAATATGAAACAATTTTCACAACGATACCACCAACCGTTTCGGAGAAATTGCAAAACAGGCACTTGCACCAACAATTTTAAAATTTTGTTTGTTTTGTCTGATAGGTGAGATGGCCGCCAATAATATGAAACAATTTTCACAACGATACCACCAACCGTTTCGGAGAAATTGCAAAACAGGCACTTGCACCAACAATTTTAAAATTTTGTTTGTTTTGTCTGATAGGTGAGATGGCCGCCAATAATATGAAACAATTTTCACAACGATACCACCAACCGTTTCGGAGAAATTGCAAAACAGGCACTTGCACCGACAATTTTAAAATTTTGTTTGTTTTGTCTGATAGGTGAGATGGCCGCCAATAATATGAAACAATTTTCACAACGATACCACCAACCGTTTCGGAGAAATTGCAAAACAGGCACTTGCACCGACAATTTTAAAATTTTGTTTGTTTTGTCTGATAGGTGAGATGGCCGCCAATAATATGAAACAATTTTCACAACGATACCACCAACCGTTTCGGAGAAATTGCAAAACAGGCACTTGCACCAACAATTTTAAAATTTTGTTTGTTTTGTCTGATAGGTGAGATGGCCGCCAATAATATGAAACAATTTTCACAACGATACCACCAACCGTTTCGGAGAAATTGCAAAACAGGCACTTGCACCAACAATTTTAAAATTTTGTTTGTTTTGTCTGATAGGTGAGATGGCCGCCAATAATATGAAACAATTTTCACAACGATACCACCAACCGTTTCGGAGAAATTGCAAAACAGGCACTTGCACCAACAATTTTAAAATTTTGTTTGTTTTGTCTGATAGGTGAGATGGCCGCCAATAATATGAAACAATTTTCACAACGATACCACCAACCGTTTCGTGGAAATTGCAAAACAGGCACTTGCACCAACAATTTTAAAATTTTGTTTGTTTTGTCTGATAGGTGAGATGGCCGCCAATAATATGAAACAATTTTCACAACGATACCACCAACCGTTTCGGAGAAATTGCAAAACAGGCACTTGCACCGACAATTTTAAAATTTTGTTTGTTTTGTCTGATAGGTGAGATGGCCGCCAATAATATGAAACAATTTTCACAACGATACCACCAACCGTTTCGGAGAAATTGCAAAACAGGCACTTGCACCAACAATTTTAAAATTTTGTTTGTTTTGTCTGATAGGTGAGATGGCCGCCAATAATATGAAACAATTTTCACAACGATACCACCAACCGTTTCGGAGAAATTGCAAAACAGGCACTTGCACCAACAATTTTAAAATTTTGTTTGTTTTGTCTGATAGGTGAGATGGCCGCCAATAATATGAAACAATTTTCACAACGATACCACCAACCGTTTCGTGGAAATTGCAAAACAGGCACTTGCACCAACAATTTTAAAATTTTGTTTGTTTTGTCTGATAGGTGAGATGGCCGCCAATAATATGAAACAATTTTCACAACGATACCACCAACCGTTTCGGAGAAATTGCAAAACAGGCACTTGCACCAACAATTTTAAAATTTTGTTTGTTTTGTCTGATAGGTGAGATGGCCGCCAATAATATGAAACAATTTTCACAACGATACCACCAACCGTTTCGGAGAAATTGCAAAACAGGCACTTGCACCAACAATTTTAAAATTTTGTTTGTTTTGTCTGATAGGTGAGATGGCCGCCAATAATATGAAACAATTTTCACAACGATACCACCAACCGTTTCGTGGAAATTGCAAAACAGGCACTTGCACCGACAATTTTAAAATTTTGTTTGTTTTGTCTGATAGGTGAGATGGCCGCCAATAATATGAAACAATTTTCACAACGATACCACCAACCGTTTCGGAGAAATTGCAAAACAGGCACTTGCACCAACAATTTTAAAATTTTGTTTGTTTTGTCTGATAGGTGAGATGGCCGCCAATAATATGAAACAATTTTCACAACGATACCACCAACCGTTTCGGAGAAATTGCAAAACAGGCACTTGCACCAACAATTTTAAAATTTTGTTTGTTTTGTCTGATAGGTGAGATGGCCGCCAATAATATGAAACAATTTTCACAACGATACCACCAACCGTTTCGTGGAAATTGCAAAACAGGCACTTGCACCAACAATTTTAAAATTTTGTTTGTTTTGTCTGATAGGTGAGATGGCCGCCAATAATATGAAACAATTTTCACAACGATACCACCAACCGTTTCGGAGAAATTGCAAAACAGGCACTTGCACCGACAATTTTAAAATTTTGTTTGTTTTGTCTGATAGGTGAGATGGCCGCCAATAATATGAAACAATTTTCACAACGATACCACCAACCGTTTCGTGGAAATTGCAAAACAGGCACTTGCACCAACAATTTTAAAATTTTGTTTGTTTTGTCTGATAGGTGAGATGGCCGCCAATAATATGAAACAATTTTCACAACGATACCACCAACCGTTTCGGAGAAATTGCAAAACAGGCACTTGCACCGACAATTTTAAAATTTTGTTTGTTTTGTCTGATAGGTGAGATGGCCGCCAATAATATGAAACAATTTTCACAACGATACCACCAACCGTTTCGGAGAAATTGCAAAACAGGCACTTGCACCAACAATTTTAAAATTTTGTTTGTTTTGTCTGATAGGTGAGATGGCCGCCAATAATATGAAACAATTTTCACAACGATACCACCAACCGTTTCGGAGAAATTGCAAAACAGGCACTTGCACCAACAATTTTAAAATTTTGTTTGTTTTGTCTGATAGGTGAGATGGCCGCCAATAATATGAAACAATTTTCACAACGATACCACCAACCGTTTCGTGGAAATTGCAAAACAGGCACTTGCACCAACAATTTTAAAATTTTGTTTGTTTTGTCTGATAGGTGAGATGGCCGCCAATAATATGAAACAATTTTCACAACGATACCACCAACCGTTTCGGAGAAATTGCAAAACAGGCACTTGCACCAACAATTTTAAAATTTTGTTTGTTTTGTCTGATAGGTGAGATGGCCGCCAATAATATGAAACAATTTTCACAACGATACCACCAACCGTTTCGGAGAAATTGCAAAACAGGCACTTGCACCAACAATTTTAAAATTTTGTTTGTTTTGTCTGATAGGTGAGATGGCCGCCAATAATATGAAACAATTTTCACAACGATACCACCAACCGTTTCGTGGAAATTGCAAAACAGGCACTTGCACCAACAATTTTAAAATTTTGTTTGTTTTGTCTGATAGGTGAGATGGCCGCCAATAATATGAAACAATTTTCACAACGATACCACCAACCGTTTCGGAGAAATTGCAAAACAGGCACTTGCACCAACAATTTTAAAATTTTGTTTGTTTTGTCTGATAGGTGAGATGGCCGCCAATAATATGAAACAATTTTCACAACGATACCACCAACCGTTTCGTGGAAATTGCAAAACAGGCACTTGCACCAACAATTTTAAAATTTTGTTTGTTTTGTCTGATAGGTGAGATGGCCGCCAATAATATGAAACAATTTTCACAACGATACCACCAACCGTTTCGGAGAAATTGCAAAACAGGCACTTGCACCAACAATTTTAAAATTTTGTTTGTTTTGTCTGATAGGTGAGATGGCCGCCAATAATATGAAACAATTTTCACAACGATACCACCAACCGTTTCGGAGAAATTGCAAAACAGGCACTTGCACCAACAATTTTAAAATTTTGTTTGTTTTGTCTGATAGGTGAGATGGCCGCCAATAATATGAAACAATTTTCACAACGATACCACCAACCGTTTCGTGGAAATTGCAAAACAGGCACTTGCACCAACAATTTTAAAATTTTGTTTGTTTTGTCTGATAGGTGAGATGGCCGCCAATAATATGAAACAATTTTCACAACGATACCACCAACCGTTTCGGAGAAATTGCAAAACAGGCACTTGCACCGACAATTTTAAAATTTTGTTTGTTTTGTCTGATAGGTGAGATGGCCGCCAATAATATGAAACAATTTTCACAACGATACCACCAACCGTTTCGTGGAAATTGCAAAACAGGCACTTGCACCAACAATTTTAAAATTTTGTTTGTTTTGTCTGATAGGTGAGATGGCCGCCAATAATATGAAACAATTTTCACAACGATACCACCAACCGTTTCGGAGAAATTGCAAAACAGGCACTTGCACCAACAATTTTAAAATTTTGTTTGTTTTGTCTGATAGGTGAGATGGCCGCCAATAATATGAAACAATTTTCACAACGATACCACCAACCGTTTCGTGGAAATTGCAAAACAGGCACTTGCACCAACAATTTTAAAATTTTGTTTGTTTTGTCTGATAGGTGAGATGGCCGCCAATAATATGAAACAATTTTCACAACGATACCACCAACCGTTTCGTGGAAATTGCAAAACAGGCACTTGCACCAACAATTTTAAAATTTTGTTTGTTTTGTCTGATAGGTGAGATGGCCGCCAATAATATGAAACAATTTTCACAACGATACCACCAACCGTTTCGGAGAAATTGCAAAACAGGCACTTGCACCAACAATTTTAAAATTTTGTTTGTTTTGTCTGATAGGTGAGATGGCCGCCAATAATATGAAACAATTTTCACAACGATACCACCAACCGTTTCGGAGAAATTGCAAAACAGGCACTTGCACCAACAATTTTAAAATTTTGTTTGTTTTGTCTGATAGGTGAGATGGCCGCCAATAATATGAAACAATTTTCACAACGATACCACCAACCGTTTCGTGGAAATTGCAAAACAGGCACTTGCACCAACAATTTTAAAATTTTGTTTGTTTTGTCTGATAGGTGAGATGGCCGCCAATAATATGAAACAATTTTCACAACGATACCACCAACCGTTTCGGGGAAATTGCAAAACAGGCACTTGCACCAACAATTTTAAAATTTTGTTTGTTTTGTCTGATAGGTGAGATGGCCGCCAATAATATGAAACAATTTTCACAACGATACCACCAACCGTTTCGGAGAAATTGCAAAACAGGCACTTGCACCAACAATTTTAAAATTTTGTTTGTTTTGTCTGATAGGTGAGATGGCCGCCAATAATATGAAACAATTTTCACAACGATACCACCAACCGTTTCGGAGAAATTGCAAAACAGGCACTTGCACCAACAATTTTAAAATTTTGTTTGTTTTGTCTGATAGGTGAGATGGCCGCCAATAATATGAAACAATTTTCACAACGATACCACCAACCGTTTCGTGGAAATTGCAAAACAGGCACTTGCACCAACAATTTTAAAATTTTGTTTGTTTTGTCTGATAGGTGAGATGGCCGCCAATAATATGAAACAATTTTCACAACGATACCACCAACCGTTTCGGAGAAATTGCAAAACAGGCACTTGCACCAACAATTTTAAAATTTTGTTTGTTTTGTCTGATAGGTGAGATGGCCGCCAATAATATGAAACAATTTTCACAACGATACCACCAACCGTTTCGTGGAAATTGCAAAACAGGCACTTGCACCAACAATTTTAAAATTTTGTTTGTTTTGTCTGATAGGTGAGATGGCCGCCAATAATATGAAACAATTTTCACAACGATACCACCAACCGTTTCGGAGAAATTGCAAAACAGGCACTTGCACCGACAATTTTAAAATTTTGTTTGTTTTGTCTGATAGGTGAGATGGCCGCCAATAATATGAAACAATTTTCACAACGATACCACCAACCGTTTCGGAGAAATTGCAAAACAGGCACTTGCACCAACAATTTTAAAATTTTGTTTGTTTTGTCTGATAGGTGAGATGGCCGCCAATAATATGAAACAATTTTCACAACGATACCACCAACCGTTTCGGAGAAATTGCAAAACAGGCACTTGCACCAACAATTTTAAAATTTTGTTTGTTTTGTCTGATAGGTGAGATGGCCGCCAATAATATGAAACAATTTTCACAACGATACCACCAACCGTTTCGGAGAAATTGCAAAACAGGCACTTGCACCAACAATTTTAAAATTTTGTTTGTTTTGTCTGATAGGTGAGATGGCCGCCAATAATATGAAACAATTTTCACAACGATACCACCAACCGTTTCGGAGAAATTGCAAAACAGGCACTTGCACCAACAATTTTAAAATTTTGTTTGTTTTGTCTGATAGGTGAGATGGCCGCCAATAATATGAAACAATTTTCACAACGATACCACCAACCGTTTCGGAGAAATTGCAAAACAGGCACTTGCACCAACAATTTTAAAATTTTGTTTGTTTTGTCTGATAGGTGAGATGGCCGCCAATAATATGAAACAATTTTCACAACGATACCACCAACCGTTTCGTGGAAATTGCAAAACAGGCACTTGCACCAACAATTTTAAAATTTTGTTTGTTTTGTCTGATAGGTGAGATGGCCGCCAATAATATGAAACAATTTTCACAACGATACCACCAACCGTTTCGTGGAAATTGCAAAACAGGCACTTGCACCAACAATTTTAAAATTTTGTTTGTTTTGTCTGATAGGTGAGATGGCCGCCAATAATATGAAACAATTTTCACAACGATACCACCAACCGTTTCGGAGAAATTGCAAAACAGGCACTTGCACCAACAATTTTAAAATTTTGTTTGTTTTGTCTGATAGGTGAGATGGCCGCCAATAATATGAAACAATTTTCACAACGATACCACCAACCGTTTCGTGGAAATTGCAAAACAGGCACTTGCACCAACAATTTTAAAATTTTGTTTGTTTTGTCTGATAGGTGAGATGGCCGCCAATAATATGAAACAATTTTCACAACGATACCACCAACCGTTTCGTGGAAATTGCAAAACAGGCACTTGCACCAACAATTTTAAAATTTTGTTTGTTTTGTCTGATAGGTGAGATGGCCGCCAATAATATGAAACAATTTTCACAACGATACCACCAACCGTTTCGGAGAAATTGCAAAACAGGCACTTGCACCAACAATTTTAAAATTTTGTTTGTTTTGTCTGATAGGTGAGATGGCCGCCAATAATATGAAACAATTTTCACAACGATACCACCAACCGTTTCGGAGAAATTGCAAAACAGGCACTTGCACCAACAATTTTAAAATTTTGTTTGTTTTGTCTGATAGGTGAGATGGCCGCCAATAATATGAAACAATTTTCACAACGATACCACCAACCGTTTCGTGGAAATTGCAAAACAGGCACTTGCACCAACAATTTTAAAATTTTGTTTGTTTTGTCTGATAGGTGAGATGGCCGCCAATAATATGAAACAATTTTCACAACGATACCACCAACCGTTTCGTGGAAATTGCAAAACAGGCACTTGCACCAACAATTTTAAAATTTTGTTTGTTTTGTCTGATAGGTGAGATGGCCGCCAATAATATGAAACAATTTTCACAACGATACCACCAACCGTTTCGGAGAAATTGCAAAACAGGCACTTGCACCAACAATTTTAAAATTTTGTTTGTTTTGTCTGATAGGTGAGATGGCCGCCAATAATATGAAACAATTTTCACAACGATACCACCAACCGTTTCGGAGAAATTGCAAAACAGGCACTTGCACCAACAATTTTAAAATTTTGTTTGTTTTGTCTGATAGGTGAGATGGCCGCCAATAATATGAAACAATTTTCACAACGATACCACCAACCGTTTCGTGGAAATTGCAAAACAGGCACTTGCACCAACAATTTTAAAATTTTGTTTGTTTTGTCTGATAGGTGAGATGGCCGCCAATAATATGAAACAATTTTCACAACGATACCACCAACCGTTTCGTGGAAATTGCAAAACAGGCACTTGCACCAACAATTTTAAAATTTTGTTTGTTTTGTCTGATAGGTGAGATGGCCGCCAATAATATGAAACAATTTTCACAACGATACCACCAACCGTTTCGGAGAAATTGCAAAACAGGCACTTGCACCGACAATTTTAAAATTTTGTTTGTTTTGTCTGATAGGTGAGATGGCCGCCAATAATATGAAACAATTTTCACAACGATACCACCAACCGTTTCGGAGAAATTGCAAAACAGGCACTTGCACCAACAATTTTAAAATTTTGTTTGTTTTGTCTGATAGGTGAGATGGCCGCCAATAATATGAAACAATTTTCACAACGATACCACCAACCGTTTCGGAGAAATTGCAAAACAGGCACTTGCACCAACAATTTTAAAATTTTGTTTGTTTTGTCTGATAGGTGAGATGGCCGCCAATAATATGAAACAATTTTCACAACGATACCACCAACCGTTTCGTGGAAATTGCAAAACAGGCACTTGCACCAACAATTTTAAAATTTTGTTTGTTTTGTCTGATAGGTGAGATGGCCGCCAATAATATGAAACAATTTTCACAACGATACCACCAACCGTTTCGGAGAAATTGCAAAACAGGCACTTGCACCAACAATTTTAAAATTTTGTTTGTTTTGTCTGATAGGTGAGATGGCCGCCAATAATATGAAACAATTTTCACAACGATACCACCAACCGTTTCGTGGAAATTGCAAAACAGGCACTTGCACCAACAATTTTAAAATTTTGTTTGTTTTGTCTGATAGGTGAGATGGCCGCCAATAATATGAAACAATTTTCACAACGATACCACCAACCGTTTCGGAGAAATTGCAAAACAGGCACTTGCACCAACAATTTTAAAATTTTGTTTGTTTTGTCTGATAGGTGAGATGGCCGCCAATAATATGAAACAATTTTCACAACGATACCACCAACCGTTTCGTGGAAATTGCAAAACAGGCACTTGCACCAACAATTTTAAAATTTTGTTTGTTTTGTCTGATAGGTGAGATGGCCGCCAATAATATGAAACAATTTTCACAACGATACCACCAACCGTTTCGGAGAAATTGCAAAACAGGCACTTGCACCAACAATTTTAAAATTTTGTTTGTTTTGTCTGATAGGTGAGATGGCCGCCAATAATATGAAACAATTTTCACAACGATACCACCAACCGTTTCGGAGAAATTGCAAAACAGGCACTTGCACCAACAATTTTAAAATTTTGTTTGTTTTGTCTGATAGGTGAGATGGCCGCCAATAATATGAAACAATTTTCACAACGATACCACCAACCGTTTCGGAGAAATTGCAAAACAGGCACTTGCACCAACAATTTTAAAATTTTGTTTGTTTTGTCTGATAGGTGAGATGGCCGCCAATAATATGAAACAATTTTCACAACGATACCACCAACCGTTTCGTGGAAATTGCAAAACAGGCACTTGCACCAACAATTTTAAAATTTTGTTTGTTTTGTCTGATAGGTGAGATGGCCGCCAATAATATGAAACAATTTTCACAACGATACCACCAACCGTTTCGGAGAAATTGCAAAACAGGCACTTGCACCAACAATTTTAAAATTTTGTTTGTTTT
>CALYCU020000055.1:0-15256 GCA_944470425.2 Schistosoma bovis | reverse complement strand
GTGACCTTGACCTTCCCATCTCAAGGTCACTTGCCACGACCTTGATATCTCGAGAGCTCCTGGTCACGTGATCTCAACTCTCCAGCTCAAGGTCATTCCACTCGACCTTGAATTGTCGACCACCCCCTGGTCACGTGACTCGACCTTATCCGTCTCAAGGTCATTGGCCACGACCTTGATCTGGTGAGCTATTGGTCACGTGACTCGGACTTGTCCATCTCAAGGTCATTTGCTTCGAATGGACCATGTCGATCAAGATACTACTGACAACCGTATTCAGTAGTATGGGGTGTAGGGTAGTGGGAAAATGCAAAGTCCATCTAATCAGTGTATATGAGTTTGTTGGCTAGTTGGCAGGTAAGCAGGTAATTGAGTAAAGTTGCAAATAATGGACGAATAAATGAAGTAAGGATGGACGAATGTTCCAATTGATTCGAGTTGAGCATGTCGATCTTGATACTACTGACAACCGTATTCAGTAGTATGGAGTGTAGGGTAGTGGGAAAATGCAATGTCCATCTAATCAGTGTGTACGAGTTTGTTGGCTAGTTGGCAGGTAAGCAGGTATTTGAGTTAAGATGCAAATAATGAACGAATAAATGAAGTAAGTATGGACGAATACAACAATTGATTCGAGTCGAGCATGTCAATCTTGATACTACTGACAACCGTATTCAGTAGTATGGAGTGTAGGGTAGTGGGAAAATGCAATGTCCATCTAATCAGTGTGTGCGAGTTTGTTGGCTAGTTGGCAGGTAAGCAGGTATTTGAGTTAAGATGGAAATAATGAACGAATAAATGAAGTAAGTATGGACGAATACAACAATTGATTCGAGTCGAGCATGTCAATCTTGATACTACTGACAACTGTATTCAGTAGTATGGAGTGTAGGGTAGTGGGAGAATTGAAAGACCTTCTAATCAGTGTGTACGAGTTTGTTGGCTAGTTGGCAGGTAAGCAGGTATTTGAGTTAAGATGCAAATAATGAACGAATAAATGAAGTAAGTATGGACGAATACAACAATTGATTCGAGTCGAGCATGTCAATCTTGATACTACTGACAACTGTATTCAGTAGTATGGAGTGTAGGGTAGTGGGAAAATGCAATGTCCATCTAATCAGTGTGTGCGAGTTTGTTGGCTAGTTGGCAGGTAAGCAGATATTTGAGTTAAGATGCAAATAATGAACGAATAAATGAAGTAAGTATGGACGAATACAACAATTGATTCGAGTCGAGCATGTCAATCTTGATACTACTGACAGCTATATTCAGTTATATAGAGTGCATGCGTACATGTCATCGTCACTTGCTCTGACGTTGGCTTCTCGATTTTCGCCAGTCACGTGACCTTGACCTTCCCATCTCAAGGTCACTTGCCACGACCTTGATATCTCGAGAGCTCCTGGTCACGTGATCTCAACTCTCCAGCTCAAGGTCATTCCACTCGACCTTGAATTGTCGACCACCCCCTGGTCACGTGACTCGACCTTATCCGTCTCAAGGTCATTGGCCACGACCTTGATCTGGTGAGCTATTGGTCACGTGACTCGGACTTGTCCATCTCAAGGTCATTTGCTTCGAATGGACCATGTCGATCAAGATACTACTGACAACCGTATTCAGTAGTATGGGGTGTAGGGTAGTGGGAAAATGCAAAGTCCATCTAATCAGTGTATATGAGTTTGTTGGCTAGTTGGCAGGTAAGCAGGTAATTGAGTAAAGTTGCAAATAATGGACGAATAAATGAAGTAAGGATGGACGAATGTTCCAATTGATTCGAGTTGAGCATGTCGATCAAGATACTACTGACAACCGTATTCAGTAGTATGGAGTGTAGGGTAGTGGGAAAATGCAATGTCCATCTAATCAGTGTGTGCGAGTTTGTTGGCTAGTTGGCAGGTAAGCAGGTATTTGAGTTAAGATGCAAATAATGAACGAATAAATGAAGTAAGTATGGACGAATACAACAATTGATTCGAGTTGAGCATGTCAATCTTGATACTACTGACAACTGTATTCAGTAGTATGGAGTGTATGTTAGTGGGAAAATGCAAAGTTCATCTAATCAGTGTGTACGAGTTTGTTGGCTAGTTGGCAGGTAAGCAGGTATTTGAGTTAAGATGCAAATAATGAACGAATAAATGAAGTAAGTATGGACGAATACAACAATTGATTCGAGTTGAGCATGTCAATCTTGATACTACTGACAACTGTTACTTTTAGATGTTGTATTTGTCAGACTTTTCTGTTTAATTTCATGGTCATATTCTCGTGATATATTTTTGAATATGGTAATATTGTTTTATATGCAAGCTCGAAGAATTTTGATTGTTTTTTTCGTTTTCATTTGTTCATTTCATCATAATATATTGGCATATATATTACTTATATTTAATCACCGTATCTCTGTATGTGTTACTGCAATTTATGAGCGACATATCAATACTTAATTCGCAGTGACTAATCCGAATAATTTTTATAGCAGGTCAGCTGCATGTAATGTTCTCTGTACATTCGATGATCACCCCAAATGGTTAAAGATATATAATCTAAACTAGTCGCTTCTTCTGAAATAATCTATTAAGTATCCATCCCTATTTACTAATTCGTTGCCAATTTATAACATTCTACGTCATTACGTGATTTCTCTCTCATCCAGTATTGATCATATTCATTCCTATCATATATCTCCTAATTTTACTGTAAGTATAAGCTCATTCAATTTATCTGACGAAATCACAACAATACAAAACAATCAATATAATGGAATTCATCACTCAACATCAACTTCATTGACTACGAAAATGCGTTTGATAGTGCGCATAGGACAACACTATAGAAGTTTTTTCGACACTATGGCGTGCGTCAGAAGAGAGACAATATCATACAGAATTCCTATGATGGATTAAACTGCAAAATCGTGTATGGAGACAGTTGACAAACTCTTTCGAACTTAAGACCGGCGTCAGGCAAGGTTGCTTACTTTCACCCTTTCTCTTTCTCCTGCTTATCGACTGCATTATAAAGATGTCAAAATCTATGGGAAAACACGGGATACATAGACAACTAGGATGCATATGGACGACATAGACTTTACAGATAATCTGTGAATGCAAGAGAAGATTACCAGTGTAGTACCAGCTTCAGCAGCAGTAGTTTTCAACATACACAAAGGGAAAAACAAGATTCTCCGATACAACCCAAACACTCCCCAATCAAATCACCCTCGACATACAAGCTTTGAAAGATGTAAAAGCTTTTGCATATCTAGACAGCTCAAATCGACATAGTTTTCTTAAAGAGCCATACCGCGTAACATTAACGTTAAAGTATAATCCACAAGGCAGTAGAACAACGTCAGGAGATGCAGTCCTATGATAGCCGATGATCAACAATAAGTTCATAAATAATTCCATTATTTCAACATTAAATTAAACTGGAAATCTATGACTTATTAAGCGATAAACATTATTCATTAAGATATTTGTTTACCATCAGATATTTGGTTTATTAACTGGATGGTTTAATTAATCTGTTCGCATAAGCTTATCTATTTGATTTTAGCGCTTTACAGAACAATAGAATAACTATAATGATTCCTCAAAGAACCATTCAATATAAGCATTACAATGAAATCATTCATTTCAAAGAATATACTATACTTAAAATAAATGGAATTGCCCTGAAGGAATAATAGTAATTTGCATATTTTTCACATATAAATGCAAATATAAACCCAAAACATCATTATTATTGTAATAAATGGTTTAGGTTATATGTATTCTAATAACACAATTAGAAACGAGATTTTTTTTCGAAATAATGATTACTGTTTCACTATTGAATTCATGAGCTGAATAAAGGTTGGCTACCATTAAATATCTAGAACGATCGGATGGCCGTTTCATCCTAGTATGGAACTCCTCAACAGTGATCATCCATGATTCTAAACGTGAGACTCAAACCCAGAACCTTCGATTTCACGTACGAACGCTTAACTTCTAGACCACTTTTTTAGTTGAATAGCATGAAGAACTTAGAAACGCTACACGGTTGTTTCGTCCTATTGTATGACTCCTCAACAGTGCTCATCCACGATCCAATTTAGTGAGATTTGAACTCAGAACCTATCAGTCTTGTGCACAGGTGATTAGGCATTAGACCACTGAGCCGGATAGCATCCAACGGTGATAATGTCGAACTTTAACTTGTCCATGAAGTTCAACGACACATCCAACAATGTCTTCAATGAGTTACTATCTCACAATAGACCTGGTTGGATCTCACTGGTCACTGATTCTCATTAGAACTCCATGAAATACCTGTTGGAGACCGTCACTTATGATTATATATTGATAAATACCAGATGGGGTGGTCCAACTTCAATGGACTCATGACCTAAACTATTAATATTACTATAATATCCATAAAATCTCTTCTGATAAAAATTTGATAATTTAGTAATATAGTTAGTTCATGGTAATATATCTTCTAGTTAAACACTAATTGTTATACCTGATCATCACTGATTGTGTTATGTCAGAATCGCTTATCATTTATAATTGTAAAGCGAAGAACCACTGCTATTCCCACGACACGAAAGTGAGGAGTGGTATAAGTGAAGATTTTATTATCCCCAAAACAATGTTGACAAGGACCCTAATCGAAAATACGCTCATTGACATATTGATACGTACACCCGTTTTGATTAATAAGATCTCTCGCTCGCTTTTCCTCTCATTAAGCTAAGGTCACGTGTAGTACAAGGATAAAATCACATATACGATAAATACCCATAGTTTTAACAAATTGCTTGCTGTACATCATGTTAAGTATAGTTCAACTTAATTTAACACAAGAATATCGTATGCTATACAGAGTAAGAAATCACATTGGAAAACAGAAGCAAACACTACACTGAGTAATTATTACATTGAATTAATTAACAGAAGTAATGATGAACAAAAATCATAATGAGTAAATCAATCTAATTTTGATTGTTCTTCCAGTTATATCGCAAGGACTGTCAAGAGGACGAATAGAATATTGATTGATAAAAAGAAGTGGAGTGATATGATATTTAATAATTGAATTCATAAGTCAATTAAAGCTAGAAGATTTGTTGTTCAAGTGGATGATTATGATAGAGTTTCGTTCTCTAAGTTGTATGGTTTGGTCGTGAAGCTTTGATCGTTCCTTTGAACGACATCATCAGCACAAACTTTATAAAGAAGTGAATTGTTCGACTTTCTTCACATATGGTTCACAGTTTGTTCTATAGACCTCGACGTCGATTGGTTCTTGTTGAGCTTGAAATCTACCTGAAGTGTGTGCTGATGATGTCGTTCAGAAAAACGATGAAAGCTCCATGACTAAACCATTCGCCTCAGAGAAGCAAACTTCATTAAAACCACCATGGAAAACCTGAAAGCACAGGATAGCTGTTTCATCCTAGTGTGGCACTCCTGAGCATTGCGCATCTACGATTAAATTACTATAATATCCACAAAATCCATCACTGACTATGATATGATATTGCTGATTGATGGCTACCTACATGATTAATTATTGTTGTCAGAAGACAAGACAATGCAGCTACCAAGCAAAATAGAGTGTTTTTCTAACAAACACAAAGTTTACACACAGATTAGTTTTAGAAAACTTGATATGATTATATATAATATGCAATTGGATGATATGAGTTTTATAGGTCATTTATTCTCTGATGAATTAAGATTAAACTAATAGGCCTAATTATTACGCATCATACCAAAATCTAGAAATGAAATTTATAGTTCTTTGAAAGTAATAGACGATTACCATTCTCTTCATCTTCATTTCCATGATGGTCTTCATAGGTCATGTTCTTCAGCCACTTCAACATTTCACGCTTTATTTTACTCAAATGAATTTCATCCTATAAAACCTAAATGATTTCACAAGAGTCGGATAACTTGAAGGGATCATTCACGGTTTACCTAATAAGAAGAAATTCATCGTGAATAAGAGAGAAGGTTTGTAGTCTTCTGAACGTTACAAATTCGATTTTCTTCCTTCGCTTTCCATTCTTTGGTTCGTGCTCGATATTGTTTAAATGTAAACTAGTTAGTCATTTTGATTTATGTTCATAACTAACAATCTCAAAACACCGGTTCACGTATGTATTGGACGGACCGTAGTTAATTTATGTACTGTACTACTTTATGTGATTATTTCTCTAAAATGAAACGCCTGTCATCCTCTACCGATCACTACAAAAAGAGAAATGAGGTTGTACGTATGTTTACCACAGTTTATCTCGATAATTTCAATAAAATAATAAACTGGGTAGATTGTTAATAATAATAATAATAAAAGTGATATAGTTGCAATATTTTGGTGGCCCTTTATCGTTTGATGATTGTTATTGAAATATATATACCTATCACCAATCCTCGTATTTAATCATGGACTTAAATCACGTTAGTGAATAACGGAATTCAATAAATCAAATACAAGAATGAAGTTTTGAATACGGTTATTTTGTACAGTCGATGATCAGAACAGACAATCAAAGAGACAGAGTGAAGGAAGTGAAATTGAATAGAGAAGGTGTTCAGACCAACTTATTTTAATTAAGCGTTACTGAATATTTATAGTCAAATCGAATCAAGGTGAAGTGAGGCGAAGTGATGTAAGGCGAAACAAGGTGATGCGAAAGGAATAATTAAAAAAAGGTCAAAATGTGACTCAATGAAAATGTATAAATTGATCTGTTCGAAAATCAGGATAAAATTATGAGGCCTTGACATAGCAACACCCACTACAATATCTCAATCAGTCAATAATTGAATTTCTGAAGAAGCCAGTTACACTGAGCTCGAAATTTAATTTTCCACTGACTGGTATAGTTTAAATATATTCTTATTTAATTAATACGAAAATTAATAATTCTTTACAAAAATGTAACGAAAGTCACATTTTTACTAGTTGAATTCATGAACCGATTGAAGCTAGACCACTAGGGAAATCTCGGAAGCACTGGATAGCCGATTCGTCCTATTATGGGACATCCACGATCTCACATGTTGAATATGAAGCCAGAACCACCGACCTCATGCACAAAAGTTTACCCTACAGACCACTAAGCAGGCTGTCATTCAAAATTGTCAATGTCTAACTTCAACTGATCCGCGAAAATACACCATCGTCCACTGAACTGGGTTTTAATCCCGTAAGTGAGGTCGGGGATTCGCACTATTGAAGATTCTCATACTAGAATAAAGCGACCGTCCAGTACTTCTAAGTTTTCAATACTGATTCATTTCACATCCACTCATGAATTCAACTATTGCAATTCATGCAACCATCACAAAATCCCTTTCCTGATAATCATCACATCGAAAAAGTTCAAATCTCAATTTAAAGTAAATTTCTTTATACAATTTCAAAGTGAATTCATTTCTAAATTCATGAAATCTAAACGACTTTATTCAACGTCTCTTTTTTTCTTTCCCTTTTTTTTTCTCTCTAATAAGTGCGTGTTTATCACTAGAGTCCTAATTCAAAATAACGAACAAATTTCCAGTACTTTGTAGTTTATTACTTGATTGTAAATTTTTTTTCTTTTGTAGTTTAATGTCAATTGGTTACTAAAATTATTACTCTGCCCCCACCCCCCACCCCACATATATATATATATACACATACATACATACATACACACACACACAAATCGTCTAATAACTCATTCTATAAATAAGTAACAACAACAACAAAAAATGATCAAAAACAAACAAACAATAATCAAGTATGAAACTATAGCGGTATCAGATCAAATAGTGAAACATAATAAGTAAATCCCTTTCCACTTTCAAAAAAAAAAACAGACAAAATATCGGTTGACATAATGTACCACTACAGTACATTTATCGTCTAAAGTGAAACAACCATAAATCTTTGTTATATCTGGGTTGTTTTTTCTATGTGGATGAAAATAAATTGATAATATTGTTGGTTGTTTATTTGTTTGTGTTTTTTTCTTGTCGAAGCAAATTTGGTTAGTGACGAGTAATTGAATTCAGGCAATAAGTTTGATCCTATTTGAGCTTTGTAAAGTACAATTACCTACTGTTCATATTTAATAGTTTAATGGATAATACGTTTCATATTTGAAGGAGGAAAAAAAAACATTGATTTCGAGCATAAGAATAAATATCAACACTTGAATATAGGGAATTTCCACTGAAAGACTTAATTTCACGATCACTTATTATCTAACTTTGCTTAAAAATATTTACTATTGTATAACATTATTAAGGTAATTTATTCAAGATTCACGTAGATCTAAGAGTGACCGACCATCAGAGCAATTTTACTTCTGATGTTTCGTAACTTCGAGTAAGTTACTTCTTCAGAATGAATAAAATAAATATATTTATTATCTAAAGAGGGTTTTTGTGAATAGTATAGTGATTCAGCAATTGAATTAAAGCTGGACCACCATGAAAAACTTAAAACAATTAGACGGCCATTTCATCACAGTAAATGACTCTTCAACAGTGTGTATCTATTATCTCGACTCATGATATTCCAAACTCAAGATTGATCTCGCTCAACAGTCCACTGTTTAAGCGCTTGCCTATAAGACTGGATAGATCGTATATACGAGTATTTAATATTAACTCTCTATCGAATAATTATAAATTCATACAATATATTTTAATAGTTTCACTGACTGAAATCAAGAGTCAATTGAAGCTAGACCACCATGGAGAGCCTTGAAGCACTGGACAGCTAGTCGTTTCGTCCTAGTGTAGAACTCCTTAGCAATGCGCATCCACGATCCGGCACCCAGCGAGATTTGAACCCAGGACCTATCAGTCTCGCGCCAGGCGAGACAAAACCCCTTCAGATAATAATCGACATATGCTCACTAGTGACTGGCTTTAAGTGATACACCTGGAGATCTAGTAAGAAGCTGTTACCAATGGAGTTCAACCAGGTCTGTTGTGAGATAACAACCCACTGAAGACATTGGTGCACGATGGCGTCACTTCGTGAATTGGTAGAAGTTAGACATTAACACTGTTGGATGCTGGCTCAGTGGTCTAGCTGGTTAGGCACTGGCGCACAAGACTGATAGGTCATGCGTTCGAATCCCGCTGGGTGCCGGATCGTGGATGCGCATTGCTGAGGAGTCCAATTGTTGTGGATGCGGAGGAATAGACCAATAATTATCATGTTAAGTCCAATGGTGTCCTTCAACTCAACTGGCTGGGCTAGACAGGGAAGCGAGACCAATCGGGACTCTAGGTCGTCCTTACGTGTTTGCGTGTCCACTGTAACCGATCGATATAAACGCTGCTTATCAAAACCTGCAGTCACACCCGTTACAACAATTGGCGACGGGGTAGAGAAAATTTTGAACCTTTTAATTGGACGAGATTCAGCATTATTATTCTGACCAATCAGTATCCAGATTTGTCATCGTCCTTGAGAGTCATTGGTTGTTAATTGATTACAGTATTTCTCATTACCCTGCTGACTGAGAAAATGACTATCCTTCCCGATCAATTGCAGCTACTACTAGATCGTCAGCAGCAGCGTTTCAGAGAGAGCCAGTTGAATGTTTTGGACTATTTACGCACGCGACTGCTAGATCTCTCATATTTCGGAGATGTGAAAGAAACTAATGAATTGATTTCTCACTTACATACTGAACTCGAAAATGACTGCAGGACGTATGAAGATGAAAACAAAAGCCTCTATGAATCCCTGATGACCAGTGATGTAAACGAGACAGTTATTCATGATCCGCCTAGTTGTCCAGAAATGTCAAATTCCGAAACATCCCCTGTCGTGGGTTCAAATCCCACTGTTCCTGAAACGTGTACAGACAGTGATGTACCCAGCTCACAGGAAGAAGATCTCTTATTAAATGCTCATAAATTAATTACAGTACCCTATCACAAGGAAACAGGAAACAAATCGTGCAGTATACTGAGTCTAGCTGCTCCAAACGGTCCTCATCAGTCAACAACAGGAGATTCTGACGAATCTTATTATCTAGATCCTCTTGTACCAGAAAATGTGTTAGATGCACCAAATGTTGATCAGAAGCTTAATACAATTTTGATAGATGTTAATTATCCCAGTGATCAACTATCCACAAATGAGATTTTCAAGGAATTCTATGATAATGTTCCAGAAGAATCGAACGTTGATGACCTCAAATCAAGCGACGTTGGTCCACACTACTGATTCACTTTTAGTGACTTCTCTGGTCCATGTGATAATTATGTGTTAAATAAAGTCAAATTAATTTTAACTTGGGGATATGAGGACCCAACATTATTTCGTGGGGGAGGATGAACCCAGAAAATTTCGAATTCCGGAGATCAACACCGGATCTTCAAAAAAAGGGGAGGTGTTGTGGATGCAGAGGAATAGACCAATAATTATCATGTTAAGTCCAATGGTGTCCTTGGACTTTAAATGGACATTTCCTATTGGTCGATATCTGTTCACTCGTTGAATATTGTACAAAATGTTGTTTTCTATTTTTATGGTACGATGTGGTATGCTTCATTGGTATATAAACAAAGTATGTTTGAAATATAATAATTCATAACTCAGAGGCTGTGACTTGTGTTCTTGACTCAACTGGTTAGGACAGACAGCGAAGCAGGACCAATCAGGGCACTAGGTCGTCCACTACGTGTTTGCGTGTCTCACAGAAGCAATCGATAAATACGTTGCTTATCAAACCCTGCAGTCACACACGTTACAACACCAATACTGGGACAAAACGGCCAGCTGTCCAGTGCCTCTAGGTTCTCCATGGTGATCCAGCTTCAATTGAACCATGATTTTAGTCAGTGAAATTTCTAAAAATCTCCACAAAACCCCTTCTAATATTTTACTATCCTCATTTTCATTGATTCATACACTAATATCTATATACATATCAAATAGGAGAATACCTCCAAATATTGATTATTTATATTAAAAATTTCTTCATAGTACGTTGATTCTAATAAACAAATTGTGTTTATCTGTTTATTATTCATTATCTGGATCATTCCATACAAATAATAATAACAAAATAAATAGTTTGGATAATGATGATGATGGTTATTAAGCATCATATATATTTAACAAGTGTATTCTTTGATTAAATAAGCATAAACAAATTTACATAATATGCAACGAATGAATGAATGAATGAATGAAAGAGAGAAAGAAGGAGAAAAAAGGAAAGAGAGAAAGAAAGAAAGAAAAGAAGAATGTTTTCCTCATTTATTCAATTGGTTTCATCAATTCTACAATCACTTCATTTATATCACTTGAGAATATGATTTATATTGTATATGTGCATAGTTTATCGGTTACAAATCATTTATCATATTAGTAAAAGTACAAGTTTCATATTCTGTTGAGTTTTTTTTCTCTCTCTCTCTGCTCTGTTTTTCTCTTTTTCTTCTTTTTTTTTCTTTTATTTACTTTTTTTTGTTTTTACAATAGTTATCATATTAAGAATGATTTTATATTATTTTATTATAGAATGTATTAGTTCAATGACTTTATATAGGAAAGAATGTTTAACAAGTTGATCAATTTAATTATGTGTACCAATAAAAGACTGATCAATCGTCGTTCTAAACATCCATAAAAAGATTCAAATGAACAATATCAAGTGAATTCAAAACTTGACCCCATTACACAAACAAGTGGTTATCAAGAGTCAATAGCTAAATGCATAACATGATGGTATTTGAGGTGAACTTTGCTGAGTTCAAGCTCCAGTGTACATGTACATCGAGCTGACGAGTCCCACAAAGGACGAAATGCGTGTCCTGCATTCCACTTTTGGCCACTAACCACCTTGTATATAATGATAAATATATTGTGTAAAAAAATGTCAAAATTCATTTTGAGATAGAAAATAATAATATAGTAACTTTAAAAGTTGAATTCTTTTGCACACTAGTGACCAGCTACAAGATGGATAACCTGTAGTTCTAGTGAAAAGCCATGACCAGTAGAATCCAATCCGCGTTGTGTGTGAGACAATTATCTATTTCAGACAATGGATAAAGGGTTGCACAAGATCACTAATTGACTGAAATTAGAAATCAACACTGTTGGTTCTGGTTTCGAATTCCTCGTGTGGGATCGCACTAAGACGTATCGGCCGTCCAGTGGTTCCACGTTTTGAAACGTGATCAGTCTTGGATCGACGAATGAATTCAACCATTAAAATTACTATAATCTCCACAAATCCTCATTTCGAGAATATAACAGCATTGAGATTAGAGGCTTACCGTAATTACTAAATATGACTTTATTGGACAGTAGTTTCATCCTTGTTCAAACCTCTTCAAATAAGTAGGTAGACACTCACAAAGTCACTTTGGTGTCGCTCAAAGTTTGTCCACAAATTATAGTATCACCAATATTTCTTTAATGACTTTTTCTATTATCTATTACTTTATTATTGATTCTAGTTTGCTAACTTTATTATACGCTTTAGTCACTGAATGTCGTTTCTTTTCAATTTTTTAACTTCTGTGAGAAAAATTAGGTTCTTCAGTAACTTCTTTCTCCTCTCTCTCATTATTAAAATGTTGTTGTCATAGATATACAATCTATCCAACTTCCTGTAAGTTCTATCATATTTAAAGAATCCTTAGTTGATTGTCAGTAGAATCTACAATAACTTATCCCCTTACTTATTTACACCTGTTACTCCTAATGGAGCATAGGACGCTGACCGGCACTCTCCACTCCACTCTGTCCTGGGCCTTTATGCCTAAGTAAAGAATACAAATTCAAGGTAAATATATACATTTAATTAAATAACAAATCCGGAATGCAAAGATAGATATATACTCTATCATTAGTTGTTAGGGGAAAGAAAACCCATATTTTTAATTTGCTTAAATAATAAAAAAATCCGTTTATTTCTCATGCAGAAAAATAAATATTTAAAATATAAAAAAAAAACAAGTTCTCATTTAAATGAAACGTAGTTTTGTCCATAATCCAGTTTCATCATTATAGAATGATCTATGATCAAAACTTACATGGCAACAAATTTACAACAATAAAGTATCCAAAATATTAGAAAAATGTAAAAAATAATTTTAAAAATACCATTGTTATTCATTATGATTGATAGAAATTAGAACTTGGCAACGGTGTGTCAGTCAGTCAGTAACAACGTAGAACTTTAGCACAGAGATGCAGTTGTCGATTCAAATCCCGTAGTGGTAGAGGCGGTAAGAGTATAAGCAGTAATCGGGAAAATTATTCAAAGAGTATAATCCAGTGAAATAAATTTGGAAAGAGGAAGAAAGAGACAAGGAGGATTCAGGAGATTAATAATTGGGAGAACACAAAGAGTGTATGCACCTGCGTCATTGCAAACGATTTTGAGCCATGTCATTCCGGGTCTATAAACATCGGTTGCCATCAACTCGCAGTCCCCAACCATGTAGTCTACACCTACCAACACGACCAACCACTCGTCAGTGACTTCATGGACTTGTGTCATGTTTTGTTCTGGCCGCTCCTAGCTTTCTTCCAACCTACTCCTACACCAATGAACATCGCACGTCGAGGCAGTCGGTGGTTGGGGATACGTAACATGTGTCCTAGCCACCTAGTACCTGTTTCCTAACAGCTGCGTTAATTGCTTGATGGTCCCATTGTGTGTAGAGTACTTCTTATCTTTATTGTAAAGTATTATGGAAATAAATAAATTGATAATCCATTTGTAGATATCCCAATAAGTAGAAACATCAGATTTTCTGACGTTTTGTGACTTAGTATAAGCCACTTCTTCAGAGAATAAATAATTAAAAATAATGGTTGAGTGCTCGCTCGTGAGACTGATAGATCCTGGGTTTGAATTTCGCAGGTGGAGGGATCGTGGATGCGCACTACCGAGAAGTCCCATACTAGGACAAAATGGCCGTCCAGTGATTTCAGGTTTTTCATGGTGGTCTAGATTCAATTGACTCATGATTTCAACTATTGAAAGTAAAATTAATCCAAGTCTAAATAGTACAACGGAAAAAAGAGAATAATATGTAGTCAATCAAAAACATGTCTGAATAAATCAATGTGATGTAATTTCGGTCAAAGTGATTCATAACTGATATGTGTGTATTTATGTGTGCACTGGATAAGGATGAAAAATTGTGTGACCTTAATGGTGAGAAAGGGTAGAGTTTAATTTGTAGGATGATAGTGTGAAATGTATATAAGATCAGACTGAATGGCTAGGATAGATAGTTCAAGTAGGATGTATGGTAAGGCCTTCTTTTCTATTGAGAAAAGTAGGATTAAGCATTATATAGAGAGCTTCAGCTACTCTCCTTTCTTTGTAATTGAAAAAGTCTTTTTGCAATTAGTTACTTACTTTACTTACGCCTGTTACTCTTAATGGAGCATTGACCACCGACCAGCATTCTCCAACACACTCTGATCCGGGCCTTCATCTCTAGTTCTACCTAATTCTTGTTCATTTTTCTCATGTCTATCTCCGTTTCCCGGCGTAATGCGTTCTTTGGTCTTCCTCTTCTACTTTATTTAGCCTTAAGGATTCCATGTGAGAGCTTGCCTTGTGACTCAGTTCGGTGATTTCTTCAATGTATGTATTATTCACTTCCAGTGCTTCTTCCACTGGAATCTGGTTTGATCTATCCCATAGTAGGCTGTTGCTGATAGTGACTGGTAAACGGATCCGAAGAACTTTGTTTAGACAACTGTTAACAAACACTTGTGTCTTCCGGATGATGGCTTTCGTAGTCCTCCAATTTCTACCCCATACAGTAGAACAGTTTTGACATTTTTATTGAAAATTCTGATTTTGGTGTTGGTCGACAGCTGTTTTGCGTTCCAGATATTTTTCAGTTGTAGATATGCTGCTCTTCATTTGCCGATCCGCACCTTCACATTTGCATTCGATCCACCGTGTTCATCAATGATGCCCAAATATTTAAAGGTTTTTACACTATCCAAATCTTCTTCATCAATTGTAATTGGATTGGTGCCAGTTTGTGTTGTGTCGGAGAATTTTACTTTTCCCTTTGTGTATATTGAGACCTACTGCTGTTGAGGCTGCTGCAACACAGGTCGTCTTCTCGCGCACTTGTTGTTGTGTTTGCGATAGAAGACCCAGTCTAGATAGTTCAACTGCATCCTAGCTGTCCACTGTATCCCTTGCTTCCCTTAAGGTGTTGACTGGTTACAAAACTAACTCGCT
>CALYCU020000054.1:0-13994 GCA_944470425.2 Schistosoma bovis | reverse complement strand
ATCAGTTAGTTAGTTAGTTAGTTAGTTAGTTAGTTAGTTAGTTAGTTAGTGATGAAGTGAAACAAACGCTCAGTCACATGTCACCACCCACTGACTGATCACCACTCGTCAGTCTGCGGTCACTCTGAGGACCGACCGTGTAGCCCACTGTTGGTGAATCAGGGAGGATGGAGAGTGAGTGAACTCCGTGGCATCACATCCACCACACCGAGTGGTTGTGATGACAGGTAGTGTGGATTTAGGAGGTGAGGATGGAGTGTGGAAAATATGGAACGCTTCACGATTTTGCGTGTCATCCTTGCGCAGGGGCCATGCTAATCTTCTCTGTATCGTTCCAATTTTAGTATATGTACCGCCGAAGCGAGTACGATAATTGGCCACCACTAACTCACTCTCATAACATACAACTTGTTTATCTCGCTCATTCACTCATTTGCACACCTCACACAAACCTCTCTTCAATAGATCCAGTCAACATGCACACACATCACTATGCATTATTTCAACACAAATACAACACCCAATCCACCAAATCAACACAAAATCAGCATCACAACCAACACTGAATCGTTCAACTCTATTCAGTAGTATATTGATAAACAACTCATTTTAAACAAGCAAACGCACATACGCATAAATAAATAAATAAATAAATAAATATATATATATATAAGTGTATATATATTTATTCACACACACATATACACACACAGGTACAGTGACTAAATAGATTTGGAAAACAATCCAAACCAATTCATCATGAGCTATCCCTCCTTGTAAAACAAGGTGGATGAGATTGACAACAATACATCTAGACCACTTATACACTGAACATGTACATTCACATGAATATCTCATCGACAACCGAATGTAGAATATGCTTCTGTCGTTCCGTTCGTCTGTGTGTTTATCTGTAGTTGTGGCAGTAACTGTGTGCTTCTACTTGAATGCCACCCCCTGTATGCTCATTTGCAGATGGCCGTCTGTGCTGTGTGCTGCAAGCACAACTCATTTCAATTCATCACAATATCTGGTGTAAGCGTCAGGACCACTGTCCGATGTATAATGTGTGCTGTATTCATCAGATCATTGTCAATGTTGCTTGTATGGTAGACCACGTTGGATGAAAGACAGTTGAAAAGCATACCGAAATCGAGTCCACATCCACACACCCACACTCACACACTATCAACTATGTCGAGTATCATCGCATCACACTCCACACTGTTCTCCAAACCCCCACCTCATCTCAACTCATGTTAGTGTGTGACATGGAAAGGAAACAGTATTCTCGGTTTCTCACTGATTTGTAGGCACACACGAATGTCGGTAATCAGGAAGACCCGATTCGACAACTAACATGTGATTATGGCAAACCGAATTGGCAAACAAACCATGCTATCATACACGAAAATAACACCAGAGACAAAACACAACGACAATTAACACGAAGTTTCACTCATTCTCATTCAAACGTCTTCATTGAAACACACATTACAACCGAACACAAACGGTCTTAATCTGTGTGCATTCATCAACATGAAATGTGTGTTAACAGATAGGTTGGAATATGGGTTAATTGTTGACCACTACAATGTCATCTGATGATGCTGTTGTTGTACACCACCATCGTCAGTTGCAACAGATTTTGGTGACTGTGTACATCGCCACTGCTTCCTTCTTGTCTCCACTCACATCAATACGTCCTGTTCGACTTGACCGAATTATCTTGCAATGACCACCAGTCATGATGCATTCGGTCGTCACAACACGATCTTCTGTTGATTATTGTTGAGTGAGTGATGTGAATGAGAATCAGTTAGTTAGTTAGTTAGTTAGTTAGTTAGTTAGTGATGAAGTGAAACAAACGCTCAGTCACATGTCACCACCCACTGACTGATCACCACTCGTCAGTCTGCGGTCACTCTGAGGACCGACCGTGTAGCCCACTGTTGGTGAATCAGGGAGGATGGAGAGTGAGTGAACTCCGTGGCATCACATCCACCACACCGAGTGGTTGTGATGACAGGTAGTGTGGATTTAGGAGGTGAGGATGGAGTGTGGAAAATATGGAACGCTTCACGATTTTGCGTGTCATCCTTGCGCAGGGGCCATGCTAATCTTCTCTGTATCGTTCCAATTTTAGTATATGTACCGCCGAAGCGAGTACGATAATTGGCCACCACTAACTCACTCTCATAACATACAACTTGTTTATCTCGCTCATTCACTCATTTGCACACCTCACACAAACCTCTCTTCAATAGATCCAGTCAACATGCACACACATCACTATGCATTATTTCAACACAAATACAACACCCAATCCACCAAATCAACACAAAATCAGCATCACAACCAACACTGAATCGTTCAACTCTATTCAGTAGTATATTGATAAACAACTCATTTTAAACAAGCAAACGCACATACGCATAAATAAATAAATAAATAAATAAGTAAATATATATATATATATATCTATATAAGTGTATATATATTTATTCACACACACATATACACACACAGGTACAGTGACTAAATAGATTTGGAAAACAATCCAAACCAATTCATCATGAGCTATCCCTCCTTGTAAAACAAGGTGGATGAGATTGACAACAATACATCTAGACCACTTATACACTGAACATGTACATTCACATGAATATCTCATCGACAACCGAATGTAGAATATGCTTCTGTCGTTCCGTTCGTCTGTGTGTTTATCTGTAGTTGTGGCAGTAACTGTGTGCTTCTACTTGAATGCCACCCCCTGTATGCTCATTTGCAGATGGCCGTCTGTGCTGTGTGCTGCAAGCACAACTCATTTCAATTCATCACAATATCTGGTGTAAGCGTCAGGACCACTGTCCGATGTATAATGTGTGCTGTATTCATCAGATCATTGTCAATGTTGCTTGTATGGTAGACCACGTTGGATGAAAGACAGTTGAAAAGCATACCGAAATCGAGTCCACATCCACACACCCACACTCACACACTATCAACTATGTCGAGTATCATCGCATCACACTCCACACTGTTCTCCAAACCCCCACCTCATCTCAACTCATGTTAGTGTGTGACATGGAAAGGAAACAGTATTCTCGGTTTCTCACTGATTTGTAGGCACACACGAATGTCGGTAATCAGGAAGACCCGATTCGACAACTAACATGTGATTATGGCAAACCGAATTGGCAAACAAACCATGCTATCACACACGAAAATAACACCAGAGACAAAACACAACGACAATTAACACGAAGTTTCACTCATTCTCATTCAAACGTCTTCATTGAAACACACATTACAACCGAACACAAACGGTCTTAATCTGTGTGCATTCATCAACATGAAATGTGTGTTAACAGATAGGTTGGAATATGGGTTAATTGTTGACCACTACAATGTCATCTGATGATGCTGTTGTTGTACACCACCATCGTCAGTTGCAACAGATTTTGGTGACTGTGTACATCGCCACTGCTTCCTTCTTGTCTCCACTCACATCAATACGTCCTGTTCGACTTGACCGAATTATCTTGCAATGACCACCAGTCATGATGCATTCGGTCGTCACAACACGATCTTCTGTTGATTATTGTTGAGTGAGTGATGTGAATGAGAATCAGTTAGTTAGTTAGTTAGTTAGTTAGTTAGTTAGTGATGAAGTGAAACAAACGCTCAGTCACATGTCACCACCCACTGACTGATCACCACTCGTCAGTCTGCGGTCACTCTGAGGACCGACCGTGTAGCCCACTGTTGGTGAATCAGGGAGGATGGAGAGTGAGTGAACTCCGTGGCATCACATCCACCACACCGAGTGGTTGTGATGACAGGTAGTGTGGATTTAGGAGGTGAGGATGGAGTGTGGAAAATATGGAACGCTTCACGATTTTGCGTGTCATCCTTGCGCAGGGGCCATGCTAATCTTCTCTGTATCGTTCCAATTTTAGTATATGTACCGCCGAAGCGAGTACGATAATTGGCCACCACTAACTCACTCTCATAACATACAACTTGTTTATCTCGCTCATTCACTCATTTGCACACCTCACACAAACCTCTCTTCAATAGATCCAGTCAACATGCACACACATCACTATGCATTATTTCAACACAAATACAACACCCAATCCACCAAATCAACACAAAATCAGCATCACAACCAACACTGAATCGTTCAACTCTATTCAGTAGTATATTGATAAACAACTCATTTTAAACAAGCAAACGCACATACGCATAAATAAATAAATAAATAAATATATATATATATATATATATATATAAGTGTATATATATTTATTCACACACACATATACACACACAGGTACAGTGACTAAATAGATTTGGAAAACAATCCAAACCAATTCATCATGAGCTATCCCTCCTTGTAAAACAAGGTGGATGAGATTGACAACAATACATCTAGACCACTTATACACTGAACATGTACATTCACATGAATATCTCATCGACAACCGAATGTAGAATATGCTTCTGTCGTTCCGTTCGTCTGTGTGTTTATCTGTAGTTGTGGCAGTAACTGTGTGCTTCTACTTGAATGCCACCCCCTGTATGCTCATTTGCAGATGGCCGTCTGTGCTGTGTGCTGCAAGCACAACTCATTTCAATTCATCACAATATCTGGTGTAAGCGTCAGGACCACTGTCCGATGTATAATGTGTGCTGTATTCATCAGATCATTGTCAATGTTGCTTGTATGGTAGACCACGTTGGATGAAAGACAGTTGAAAAGCATACCGAAATCGAGTCCACATCCACACACCCACACTCACACACTATCAACTATGTCGAGTATCATCGCATCACACTCCACACTGTTCTCCAAACCCCCACCTCATCTCAACTCATGTTAGTGTGTGACATGGAAAGGAAACAGTATTCTCGGTTTCTCACTGATTTGTAGGCACACACGAATGTCGGTAATCAGGAAGACCCGATTCGACAACTAACATGTGATTATGGCAAACCGAATTGGCAAACAAACCATGCTATCACACACGAAAATAACACCAGAGACAAAACACAACGACAATTAACACGAAGTTTCACTCATTCTCATTCAAACGTCTTCATTGAAACACACATTACAACCGAACACAAACGGTCTTAATCTGTGTGCATTCATCAACATGAAATGTGTGTTAACAGATAGGTTGGAATATGGGTTAATTGTTGACCACTACAATGTCATCTGATGATGCTGTTGTTGTACACCACCATCGTCAGTTGCAACAGATTTTGGTGACTGTGTACATCGCCACTGCTTCCTTCTTGTCTCCACTCACATCAATACGTCCTGTTCGACTTGACCGAATTATCTTGCAATGACCACCAGTCATGATGCATTCGGTCGTCACAACACGATCTTCTGTTGATTATTGTTGAGTGAGTGATGTGAATGAGAATCAGTTAGTTAGTTAGTTAGTTAGTAGTTAGTTAGTTAGTAGTGATGAAGTGAAACAAACGCTCAGTCACATGTCACCACCCACTGACTGATCACCACTCGTCAGTCTGCGGTCACTCTGAGGACCGACCGTGTAGCCCACTGTTGGTGAATCAGGGAGGATGGAGAGTGAGTGAACTCCGTGGCATCACATCCACCACACCGAGTGGTTGTGATGACAGGTAGTGTGGATTTAGGAGGTGAGGATGGAGTGTGGAAAATATGGAACGCTTCACGATTTTGCGTGTCATCCTTGCGCAGGGGCCATGCTAATCTTCTCTGTATCGTTCCAATTTTAGTATATGTACCGCCGAAGCGAGTACGATAATTGGCCACCACTAACTCACTCTCATAACATACAACTTGTTTATCTCGCTCATTCACTCATTTGCACACCTCACACAAACCTCTCTTCAATAGATCCAGTCAACATGCACACACATCACTATGCATTATTTCAACACAAATACAACACCCAATCCACCAAATCAACACAAAATCAGCATCACAACCAACACTGAATCGTTCAACTCTATTCAGTAGTATATTGATAAACAACTCATTTTAAACAAGCAAACGCACATACGCATAAATAAATAAATAAATAAATAAGTAAATATATATATATATATATATCTATATAAGTGTATATATATTTATTCACACACACATATACACACACAGGTACAGTGACTAAATAGATTTGGAAAACAATCCAAACCAATTCATCATGAGCTATCCCTCCTTGTAAAACAAGGTGGATGAGATTGACAACAATACATCTAGACCACTTATACACTGAACATGTACATTCACATGAATATCTCATCGACAACCGAATGTAGAATATGCTTCTGTCGTTCCGTTCGTCTGTGTGTTTATCTGTAGTTGTGGCAGTAACTGTGTGCTTCTACTTGAATGCCACCCCCTGTATGCTCATTTGCAGATGGCCGTCTGTGCTGTGTGCTGCAAGCACAACTCATTTCAATTCATCACAATATCTGGTGTAAGCGTCAGGACCACTGTCCGATGTATAATGTGTGCTGTATTCATCAGATCATTGTCAATGTTGCTTGTATGGTAGACCACGTTGGATGAAAGACAGTTGAAAAGCATACCGAAATCGAGTCCACATCCACACACCCACAATCACACACTATCAACTATGTCGAGTATCATCGCATCACACTCCACACTGTTCTCCAAACCCCCACCTCATCTCAACTCATGTTAGTGTGTGACATGGAAAGGAAACAGTATTCTCGGTTTCTCACTGATTTGTAGGCACACACGAATGTCGGTAATCAGGAAGACCCGATTCGACAACTAACATGTGATTATGGCAAACCGAATTGGCAAACAAACCATGCTATCACACACGAAAATAACACCAGAGACAAAACACAACGACAATTAACACGAAGTTTCACTCATTCTCATTCAAACGTCTTCATTGAAACACACATTACAACCGAACACAAACGGTCTTAATCTGTGTGCATTCATCAACATGAAATGTGTGTTAACAGATAGGTTGGAATATGGGTTAATTGTTGACCACTACAATGTCATCTGATGATGCTGTTGTTGTACACCACCATCGTCAGTTGCAACAGATTTTGGTGACTGTGTACATCGCCACTGCTTCCTTCTTGTCTCCACTCACATCAATACGTCCTGTTCGACTTGACCGAATTATCTTGCAATGACCACCAGTCATGATGCATTCGGTCGTCACAACACGATCTTCTGTTGATTATTGTTGAGTGAGTGATGTGAATGAGAATCAGTTAGTTAGTTAGTTAGTTAGTGATGAAGTGAAACAAACGCTCAGTCACATGTCACCATCCACTGACTGATCACCACTCGTCAGTCTGCGGTCACTCTGAGGACCGACCGTGTAGCCCACTGTTGGTGAATCAGGGAGGATGGAGAGTGAGTGAACTCCGTGGCATCACATCCACCACACCGAGTGGTTGTGATGACAGGTAGTGTGGATTTAGGAGGTGAGGATGGAGTGTGGAAAATATGGAACGCTTCACGATTTTGCGTGTCATCCTTGCGCAGGGGCCATGCTAATCTTCTCTGTATCGTTCCAATTTTAGTATATGTACCGCCGAAGCGAGTACGATAATTGGCCACCACTAACTCACTCTCATAACATACAACTTGTTTATCTCGCTCATTCACTCATTTGCACACCTCACACAAACCTCTCTTCAATAGATCCAGTCAACATGCACACACATCACTATGCATTATTTCAACACAAATACAACACCCAATCCACCAAATCAACACAAAATCAGCATCACAACCAACACTGAATCGTTCAACTCTATTCAGTAGTATATTGATAAACAACTCATTTTAAACAAGCAAACGCACATACGCATAAATAAATAAATAAATAAATAAGTAAATATATATATATATATATATCTATATAAGTGTATATATATTTATTCACACACACATATACACACACAGGTACAGTGACTAAATAGATTTGGAAAACAATCCAAACCAATTCATCATGAGCTATCCCTCCTTGTAAAACAAGGTGGATGAGATTGACAACAATACATCTAGACCACTTATACACTGAACATGTACATTCACATGAATATCTCATCGACAACCGAATGTAGAATATGCTTCTGTCGTTCCGTTCGTCTGTGTGTTTATCTGTAGTTGTGGCAGTAACTGTGTGCTTCTACTTGAATGCCACCCCCTGTATGCTCATTTGCAGATGGCCGTCTGTGCTGTGTGCTGCAAGCACAACTCATTTCAATTCATCACAATATCTGGTGTAAGCGTCAGGACCACTGTCCGATGTATAATGTGTGCTGTATTCATCAGATCATTGTCAATGTTGCTTGTATGGTAGACCACGTTGGATGAAAGACAGTTGAAAAGCATACCGAAATCGAGTCCACATCCACACACCCACAATCACACACTATCAACTATGTCGAGTATCATCGCATCACACTCCACACTGTTCTCCAAACCCCCACCTCATCTCAACTCATGTTAGTGTGTGACATGGAAAGGAAACAGTATTCTCGGTTTCTCACTGATTTGTAGGCACACACGAATGTCGGTAATCAGGAAGACCCGATTCGACAACTAACATGTGATTATGGCAAACCGAATTGGCAAACAAACCATGCTATCACACACGAAAATAACACCAGAGACAAAACACAACGACAATTAACACGAAGTTTCACTCATTCTCATTCAAACGTCTTCATTGAAACACACATTACAACCGAACACAAACGGTCTTAATCTCTGTGCATTCATCAACATGAAATGTGTGTTAACAGATAGGTTGGAATATGGGTTAATTGTTGACCACTACAATGTCATCTGATGATGCTGTTGTTGTACACCACCATCGTCAGTTGCAACAGATTTTGGTGACTGTGTACATCGCCACTGCTTCCTTCTTGTCTCCACTCACATCAATACGTCCTGTTCGACTTGACCGAATTATCTTGCAATGACCACCAGTCATGATGCATTCGGTCGTCACAACACGATCTTCTGTTGATTATTGTTGAGTGAGTGATGTGAATGAGAATCAGTTAGTTAGTTAGTTAGTTAGTTAGTTAGTTAGTTAGTGATGAAGTGAAACAAACGCTCAGTCACATGTCACCACCCACTGACTGATCACCACTCGTCAGTCTGCGGTCACTCTGAGGACCGACCGTGTAGCCCACTGTTGGTGAATCAGGGAGGATGGAGAGTGAGTGAACTCCGTGGCATCACATCCACCACACCGAGTGGTTGTGATGACAGGTAGTGTGGATTTAGGAGGTGAGGATGGAGTGTGGAAAATATGGAACGCTTCACGATTTTGCGTGTCATCCTTGCGCAGGGGCCATGCTAATCTTCTCTGTATCGTTCCAATTTTAGTATATGTACCGCCGAAGCGAGTACGATAATTGGCCACCACTAACTCACTCTCATAACATACAACTTGTTTATCTCGCTCATTCACTCATTTGCACACCTCACACAAACCTCTCTTCAATAGATCCAGTCAACATGCACACACATCACTATGCATTATTTCAACACAAATACAACACCCAATCCACCAAATCAACACAAAATCAGCATCACAACCAACACTGAATCGTTCAACTCTATTCAGTAGTATATTGATAAACAACTCATTTTAAACAAGCAAACGCACATGCGCATAAATAAATAAATAAATAAATAAGTAAATATATATATATATATATCTATATAAGTGTATATATATTTATTCACACACACATATACACACACAGGTACAGTGACTAAATAGATTTGGAAAACAATCCAAACCAATTCATCATGAGCTATCCCTCCTTGTAAAACAAGGTGGATGAGATTGACAACAATACATCTAGACCACTTATACACTGAACATGTACATTCACATGAATATCTCATCGACAACCGAATGTAGAATATGCTTCTGTCGTTCCGTTCGTCTGTGTGTTTATCTGTAGTTGTGGCAGTAACTGTGTGCTTCTACTTGAATGCCACCCCCTGTATGCTCATTTGCAGATGGCCGTCTGTGCTGTGTGCTGCAAGCACAACTCATTTCAATTCATCACAATATCTGGTGTAAGCGTCAGGACCACTGTCCGATGTATAATGTGTGCTGTATTCATCAGATCATTGTCAATGTTGCTTGTATGGTAGACCACGTTGGATGAAAGACAGTTGAAAAGCATACCGAAATCGAGTCCACATCCACACACCCACAATCACACACTATCAACTATGTCGAGTATCATCGCATCACACTCCACACTGTTCTCCAAACCCCCACCTCATCTCAACTCATGTTAGTGTGTGACATGGAAAGGAAACAGTATTCTCGGTTTCTCACTGATTTGTAGGCACACACGAATGTCGGTAATCAGGAAGACCCGATTCGACAACTAACATGTGATTATGGCAAACCGAATTGGCAAACAAACCATGCTATCACACACGAAAATAACACCAGAGACAAAACACAACGACAATTAACACGAAGTTTCACTCATTCTCATTCAAACGTCTTCATTGAAACACACATTACAACCGAACACAAACGGTCTTAATCTCTGTGCATTCATCAACATGAAATGTGTGTTAACAGATAGGTTGGAATATGGGTTAATTGTTGACCACTACAATGTCATCTGATGATGCTGTTGTTGTACACCACCATCGTCAGTTGCAACAGATTTTGGTGACTGTGTACATCGCCACTGCTTCCTTCTTGTCTCCACTCACATCAATACGTCCTGTTCGACTTGACCGAATTATCTTGCAATGACCACCAGTCATGATGCATTCGGTCGTCACAACACGATCTTCTGTTGATTATTGTTGAGTGAGTGATGTGAATGAGAATCAGTTAGTTAGTTAGTTAGTTAGTTAGTGATGAAGTGAAACAAACGCTCAGTCACATGTCACCACCCACTGACTGATCACCACTCGTCAGTCTGCGGTCACTCTGAGGACCGACCGTGTAGCCCACTGTTGGTGAATCAGGGAGGATGGAGAGTGAGTGAACTCCGTGGCATCACATCCACCACACCGAGTGGTTGTGATGACAGGTAGTGTGGATTTAGGAGGTGAGGATGGAGTGTGGAAAATATGGAACGCTTCACGATTTTGCGTGTCATCCTTGCGCAGGGGCCATGCTAATCTTCTCTGTATCGTTCCAATTTTAGTATATGTACCGCCGAAGCGAGTACGATAATTGGCCACCACTAACTCACTCTCATAACATACAACTTGTTTATCTCGCTCATTCACTCATTTGCACACCTCACACAAACCTCTCTTCAATAGATCCAGTCAACATGCACACACATCACTATGCATTATTTCAACACAAATACAACACCCAATCCACCAAATCAACACAAAATCAGCATCACAACCAACACTGAATCGTTCAACTCTATTCAGTAGTATATTGATAAACAACTCATTTTAAACAAGCAAACGCACATACGCATAAATAAATAAATAAATAAATAAGTAAATATATATATATATATCTATATAAGTGTATATATATTTATTCACACACACATATACACACACAGGTACAGTGACTAAATAGATTTGGAAAACAATCCAAACCAATTCATCATGAGCTATCCCTCCTTGTAAAACAAGGTGGATGAGATTGACAACAATACATCTAGACCACTTATACACTGAACATGTACATTCACATGAATATCTCATCGACAACCGAATGTAGAATATGCTTCTGTCGTTCCGTTCGTCTGTGTGTTTATCTGTAGTTGTGGCAGTAACTGTGTGCTTCTACTTGAATGCCACCCCCTGTATGCTCATTTGCAGATGGCCGTCTGTGCTGTGTGCTGCAAGCACAACTCATTTCAATTCATCACAATATCTGGTGTAAGCGTCAGGACCACTGTCCGATGTATAATGTGTGCTGTATTCATCAGATCATTGTCAATGTTGCTTGTATGGTAGACCACGTTGGATGAAAGACAGTTGAAAAGCATACCGAAATCGAGTCCACATCCACACACCCACACTCACACACTATCAACTATGTCGAGTATCATCGCATCACACTCCACACTGTTCTCCAAACCCCCACCTCATCTCAACTCATGTTAGTGTGTGACATGGAAAGGAAACAGTATTCTCGGTTTCTCACTGATTTGTAGGCACACACGAATGTCGGTAATCAGGAAGACCCGATTCGACAACTAACATGTGATTATGGCAAACCGAATTGGCAAACAAACCATGCTATCATACACGAAAATAACACCAGAGACAAAACACAACGACAATTAACACGAAGTTTCACTCATTCTCATTCAAACGTCTTCATTGAAACACACATTACAATCGAACACAAACGGTCTTAATCTGTGTGCATTCATCAACATGAAATGTGTGTTAACAGATAGGTTGGAATATGGGTTAATTGTTGACCACTACAATGTCATCTGATGATGCTGTTGTTGTACACCACCATCGTCAGTTGCAACAGATTTTGGTGACTGTGTACATCGCCACTGCTTCCTTCTTGTCTCCACTCACATCAATACGTCCTGTTCGACTTGACCGAATTATCTTGCAATGACCACCAGTCATGATGCATTCGGTCGTCACAACACGATCTTCTGTTGATTATTGTTGAGTGAGTGATGTGAATGAGAATCAGTTAGTTAGTTAATTAGTTAGTTAGTTAGTTAGTTAGTTAGTTAGTGATGAAGTGAAACAAACGCTCAGTCACATGTCACCACCCACTGACTGATCACCACTCGTCAGTCTGCGGTCACTCTGAGGACCGACCGTGTAGCCCACTGTTGGTGAATCAGGGAGGATGGAGAGTGAGTGAACTCCGTGGCATCACATCCACCACACCGAGTGGTTGTGATGACAGGTAGTGTGGATTTAGGAGGTGAGGATGGAGTGTGGAAAATATGGAACGCTTCACGATTTTGCGTGTCATCCTTGCGCAGGGGCCATGCTAATCTTCTCTGTATCGTTCCAATTTTAGTATATGTACCGCCGAAGCGAGTACGATAATTGGCCACCACTAACTCACTCTCATAACATACAACTTGTTTATCTCGCTCATTCACTCATTTGCACACCTCACACAAACCTCTCTTCAATAGATCCAGTCAACATGCACACACATCACTATGCATTATTTCAACACAAATACAACACCCAATCCACCAAATCAACACAAAATCAGCATCACAACCAACACTGAATCGTTCAACTCTATTCAGTAGTATATTGATAAACAACTCATTTTAAACAAGCAAACGCACATACGCATAAATAAATAAATAAATAAATAAATATATATATATATATATATATATATATATAAGTGTATATATATTTATTCACACACACATATACACACACAGGTACAGTGACTAAATAGATTTGGAAAACAATCCAAACCAATTCATCATGAGCTATCCCTCCTTGTAAAACAAGGTGGATGAGATTGACAACAATACATCTAGACCACTTATACACTGAACATGTACATTCACATGAATATCTCATCGACAACCGAATGTAGAATATGCTTCTGTCGTTCCGTTCGTCTGTGTGTTTATCTGTAGTTGTGGCAGTAACTGTGTGCTTCTACTTGAATGCCACCCCCTGTATGCTCATTTGCAGATGGCCGTCTGTGCTGTGTGCTGCAAGCACAACTCATTTCAATTCATCACAATATCTGGTGTAAGCGTCAGGACCACTGTCCGATGTATAATGTGTGCTGTATTCATCAGATCATTGTCAATGTTGCTTGTATGGTAGACCACGTTGGATGAAAGACAGTTGAAAAGCATACCGAAATCGAGTCCACATCCACACACCCACAATCACACACTATCAACTATGTCGAGTATCATCGCATCACACTCCACACTGTTCTCCAAACCCCCACCTCATCTCAACTCATGTTAGTGTGTGACATGGAAAGGAA
>CALYCU020000053.1:0-76179 GCA_944470425.2 Schistosoma bovis | reverse complement strand
TAGTATAGAAGACTGATCAAAAGTGAAATGCCTTAGAAGTAGAAGGTTGGGAAGATCAAATCGAAGAGAACAGGAATAGAGAGCATTTGCTGTGGTAATGAAGGAACGATGAAGTTTGAGACAACTGATAGGGAATTTTCAAATGAAGTATTAAATGTATGGTTTTCATATTTCATGAAAGAACTCTGTAATTTAATGTTAAAATACAATTGGTTATCCCCATCTGTGTTCTCGTTCATCACAACAGTACCTTTAGACTCTGTTATCTTGAAGTCTACAGTGTTTCTTTCTAGTTAAAGAGACTATTCATTCCATTTTTGGCATTTTTTTGAAGTAAGAATATTCCTATCCTGCTTATGAGACATTTTTTCAGGAGTTTACTGAATTGTATGAATTTGAAGACTTCGTCTGAAGCCTTTCTAGGGGTACTGCCGGTTCTGAACCAGGATAAAGTGATAAGGGTTGAGAATAAGGTTAGTAACCCTATCCCATAAAAAAGAATCTTGTTAGAAAAAAACGCTAATCAGGAAAATTATTCATTTAAACCATTGAAAGTCGAATGCTTTGAGGCTTAAGGAATTTATTTATATGCATACGGATGTTTAGGACAGCAATTGATCAGTCTATTCTGGCTTATGTGCGTTCTATACGGATTGCTTTAATATTGTCATTAAATCACAAGCATTTTAAGCAGAGATAGATGGTAGCTAGTAGTGGAATCAAGGACACTCATTTCGTCTTTTTTTAGGACTCGTCCTTAGTTGAGTGTAACTGCACCCTAGAGTGACTTAGTATTAACTCTTGGACTCGAACGTAGTACGGTTTGATTCAAATGCTCACTGCACAAGTGAGTGGCTGTGTTCTGATTTATCTTAACTGACCAGTAATGCGTAATAACTGCCTAATTATTGAAGCGCTCCTATAGGAAGTTTACAACCTGTCATGAAGGGAATTATTTTGTGTATTTTGGCATTTGTTTCAATGATATCATGAACCGATTGATGTTAGACTAACATTAAAAACCTGAAAGCATTAGACGTGCGTTTCGTCCCTGTGTGGGACTCCTCAGTGGTCTGCAACAATGACCCCGCACGCCAGAATCAGATCCAGGATCTTCGGTCTCGCTTGCGAATTCTTGACATCCAGACCACTGAGCAGATATTTAACGGTGTTATTATCGTACATCATTCAATCCACGACATTGTGCATTTATCTTTACTGAGAAATATTTAACATTGGTATTCGCTCTAGGGAAATGAGAAGTAATTGTATTGGATTTCATACAACAAATATATAGTATGAGATAATTTGTGTTATAACAGCAAACGATTAAAAAATGCCTGCGTATGAAAACGAATGACAGTTAGTTGCTATGGCTTAAAACTTAAATCTATATCACGTGCTAAATTTAGTAATCATAATTCTGATTAGAAATTTTTCTATCCCGCGTCTACGACTTCTTTTGTTGCTTAGTGTCCCAGACTTGACCAATTATACATTCTGACCAGTACAGTTAATCCTGTACCAATTCAGGCTGTACTCCGATTAGTCCACCACATGGAGACTTTTCTCTATTCCCTACCTTGGGCTTGAAGATGAGTCAAGAGTCAGTATATACAACATAAATATTCCAACTATCCAGTCCAACCAACTGACACAGTCAACTATTATAGCCTGCAACTAATCCAAACACCAATGAACAAAGATTAATTGCGATGCTGTGAACTTGTGCTGAGAATTCTAAACTGTAATTAATAATTCGAACCTGCAATCGCTGAACGATTGAACTACAACTCATTGGATGAAAGGTTGTACACTATTAATGAGACCTGAACATATCTAGTTTGAATTCTATCTAGATTTAAGTGTGTGTGCTTTGTGTCGAAGAGTTCGAAGCTATCATTATTTCATTGACGTTTTTATTACATCCTTCACCTGTCTACTCACTAATATGCAGAAGACAATTTGTCTCAACCTAGATCAAGGCCTTGATACGATAGACTGACTGGATAAATTTGAGGCTATAAACGCGTAAGTTCGAAATGAGACTAACTGCCTTGAATGAAGGAACAAAAACTATTCCATCACTTGATTGGTTGACATCCACGCGATCGAGAGAGAAAGACGAAACGACTGGAACACTATTCGATTTATTCTCAATCCCGATTCACACATCGATTCGGTTCCGATTCAGATTAGTGCAAAAAGATACATGAGTAGTATAGATGATTAACATGACCACAACACGCAAACAATTAGAAAAATACAATTATATGCAAAACTGGGGATTACTTACTTACTTATTTATGCCTGTTCCCACTAACACTCTCCATCCAACCCTGTCCTAGGCAATCCTTTCCAGCTCTTTCCAGTTGTTATTCATCCTTTTCTTATCTGCTTCCATCTCCCAACGTAGTGTGTTCTTCAACCTTCCTCTTTTCCGCTTTCCTTCACGATTCCAAGTTAGGGCCTGTATCAAGATGTGGTTTGATGATCTCGTCAATGTATGCTCTATCCACTTCTAATATCTTTTCCTAATTTCCTCTTCAACTGGAAGCTGGTTTGTCCACTTCCATAGAAGTCTGTTACTGATGGTATCCGGCCAATGGATATTGATTAGGTTACGAAAATAGAGTACTAAATGTTACATCTAAACTACAATAGATTTGGAACAGAAAACAATATGACAATGAACCATATATCAAACGAAAGCCTATGATCTGTAGAATAGATTAAGAACAAAAGTAAATGTTACTGTTTGCCATGGTTTGATCCAGATGAAATAACGTCCCCCCTCATTGTGTTTACCATAACTTCATTGTTTCTCTGTTCTCATTCATTTCCCTTCAATCGTTATTTTGTTTTCTTTTATTATAAATTTCTCTTTATTATTCATAAATAGAATCAATTGTTACATCGTAAATTGATCAACTCAATGGATGAAATTGAAAATTTAATTAAAGAAAATTGTATCACCATTTTAGGTGAATTACAAAGTCAATTTGAAAATAATTTAAATTATCTTGATGTAAGTAATGCTTTATCATATAATTCAATGACCACAATGGAAAACCTGGAAGCATTGGACGGCCGTTTCGTCCTAGTATGGGACTCCTCGGCAGTGCGTATCCACGATCCCGCAGCCCCGCGAAATTCGAACTCAGGACCTAACAGTCTTGCGTCAGGCGCTTAACCAACGAAACGGCCGTCTAGTGCTTCCAGGTTTTTCATGGTGGTCTAGCTTCAATTGATTCATGATTTTAATCAGTGAAGTTTCTAAAATCTCCACAAAAACCCCTTCTGATAATTATTATCAGTAGGAGGTTTTAATGGAGATGTTGGATACTGACTCAGTTATCTAGATGTTAAGTGTTCATATGTGAAATCTATAGGTCCTGGGTTTGAATCCTGTGGATGGGATGATAGATGAGTACTGTTGAAGAGTTCCATACTAGGATGAAATATTTATTCAGTACTCTTAGGTTTTCAATGGTTTTCCGGCTATAATTGATTCATGAATTCAATGATTAAATGAATTTATCATCTCCTTATTGATATATACATTTTATCAGCCTATGATTTTGTGGAGATTACAGTTTTTTTAGTTATAAATCATGAATAGATTTTAGCTAAACCAGAAGATATTAGATAGCTGTTTTTCCCTTGTATAGAACTTTTCAGGAGTGCATATCAATGACTTCACATCCTAGAATTGAACCTAATACCTTTAGTCTCACGTGTGAACACTCAATCTTTCGATCATTGAACCAGGACCCAATAGTGTTAATGTCCGATTTCAATCAGTTCATAATGTTGCGTAAATATCTTCCGTTGCCTGAGGTGGATAACGGTTTCACATCCAATGTGGTTGATGTATAGTTAGATGGATTTGATACTTTGGACCCTAAGTATAAATAAAATATCGTAAGATTGTAAAATACCTGAATACCTTTATGATGTTGGTTTATCGTCAATGAATTGACGTTAGAATCCAATTTTATATATGAACGAATATACATTAATGAACTGTACTAAATTGACTTAGTGTGTGGTGTGCTTGACTTTCAATCTCAATCTGTGTGTTGTATCAATATAGCTTATGTCATCTGTACTTGTACAAGTTGTTATAACTTGTGACCTGAGTGCCCTGTTAATGGATAAGTAACGATTACGCCAAATACAGAGCAGTGACTTATCGATCGGACCAAGGACGCGTAAAACATGTACGAGCAGCCTAGAGTCCTGATTAGTCCTGCTTTCTGCCTAGCCCAGCCAGTTGAGTCCAGAACACCAATCTCAGCCTTTGTGATAAGAATCATTTATTTCAAACATACCGGGTTTATATACCAACCAGACAGACCACATTGTACCATAAAATAGGAAACAATATTTGTACAAAATTTGGCCAAATGTGGCTGTGAATGTGGGAAGCAGTGACTGATAGACAGAGCATAATTCAAAAATAGTAAAAAGTATAATAATGGTTCATAGGTCAAAATAAGGTTCATTATAAGAGGAATATGAATAGTTTAGTTAATTAACAATTATACGTTAAAAGTATACGTATAGTATTGGTCTATAAATGGATCCCAAAAGTAACCATTCATTATGCTTATCGTGACCTAACACAAGTGTACTAGTTATTACTTGTATAACCCAATTCCTCATATGTATTAATGAAGTAAAATTACACCGATATGCATATGTTAATCTATGAGAGTATAAACAAATCAACTATGTCAAGTGTATTGAAGATGTTCGTCATAAACTGGCTTCAGGTAAAAAACAACAACAACAACTGGAGAACAGTCGACACGTATTGTATTGTAGTTTCAGTTAAAGGTAAACTAATTATCTTATGATATCTTATATTGTTCATGTTTAATTGTAATCAAGATGATGAAAGCTGTATAAGCAATAGAAATATTCTGATCTGTTCTTAAAAGTATACCGTAGTAACTACGAATGGATCAGCACACAAAAATCTCACATGATAGTAATGTCTTGTAATTGGCTATAGAGTATACAATTACTTACAAAATAATTATCATTTTTTGTAAACATGATAAACTCCTACAGCTTAAATGAAAGTTTGTAGTTCACTATACATCTATCTACGAAAGATTCATTGAATGTATAACAGATTCTGTATAAGAGATAGCTCATGTATTGACAAGTCCGATTGCAGCAGCCTGCTTGAATATCTGGGCTACTTGTTCCTACCATCTGAATATGTTAACAAGTTATTTGTTTTATTGTTTGTTTTAACACATTATTATGTTTATTAATCTCATAGCTTATTCAGGTACGTTTGTGTAAAGTTTAAGATCTTTCAGTGTACAAGTTACAAAAGGGCCCAATCAGAGATATCGTGATAACTGCCGATATATATTGGAAAAGAATGAACATTATTCAAATGTCAATTCATGAACTGCCAACATCTAACTGACGATCACTCAGGATTGATCAAGAAATAAGAAATACTTTGCGCTGAGAATTCTATATTCTACCAAAAGTATAATACTGAATATAGCCACTAATAATAATGATAATAATAAATTCACATGATATTGTTTACATGAATCTTCCCATCGATGTTTAGGACTGCAATTGATCAGTCTTTCATTGGCATATCTGAATACTGTGCGTATTGCCTCGATATTGTCTTAATTCACAAGCATTCTAAGCAACGATAGATAGTGGATAGCAGTGGAATGCAGTTTTGACGCGCGTTTCTTCCTATTTGGAACTCGTCAACTGGATGTACCTGCATCTCACAATTGATGTTCACTCTGGCATAGCTAAGTGAATAATGCGATAGCTTCCATCACATAAATCATTTATTTCAAGCATACTTGGTTTATATACAAACGAAATCAAACCGCATCATGCCATAAAGTAGGAAATAACATTTGTACAAGACCAAGCCAAAAAGTGGTTATGATTGTGAGAGACTGTAATCGATTGAAAATAAATTGAGAATAGTAAATCGTACAGTAGTAGTCAATAAGTCAAATAAAGAAATACGAATACATGTGTAGTCTAGTTATTTAATAGTTATACAATAAGAATATATATGTATAATAACAGTTCTTAAGTAGACCCTAACAGTTATCATTTACTTATTCTTCGTCCGGATATAACAAATATAATGATTATAAGTAAGGATGAATAGTGGCTAGCAGTGGAATCCAGGACGTGCGTTTCGTCCTATTTGGGACTCAATAGCTAAATGAATAACGCGATAGTGTTTGGAGCGTACGGTACTAGGTTCGAATCCCGGAGTGAACATCAACTCAGATGCAGGTATATCCAGCTGACGAGTCTCAAATAGGACGAGATGCACATCAAACTGGATTCTACTGCTAGCCACTATTCATTTTTGCTTAATGATAATAATAATACTTATTAACTATAGAATTCTATATAAGAGATAGAACAGACTCATCTATAGACACTCGATGCCTATTATAACTAACATAGCGGTTATATATATTTGAATAGTTGAATTCATGAAACTAGGCCACCATGGAAAACCTTGAAGCACTGGATGGCCGTTTCGTCCTAGTATGGTACTCCTCAGCAGCGCGCGTACACGACTCCGCCTCGTGGGATTCGAACCCTGGACCTATCAGTTATATATTTACAATGAAGTTTTTTTATAATAATATTCAATATACTCACTAATAGAACTTCTTTTATCCTTTTCTCCTTATTAGCATTGTTTCTCATGGTGTTTATCTATATGGTTAAATGAATGTATTCCATCATTATTAAAATTTACTCAAATCCTAATTCAATTATGGCAATTCTATGCTCATCTACTTATTGTTCATTTAAAAAATGAATTAAATTTTAATTTACTGAATATAAAACAAGTAGTATATGATGAAATTTTAAAAAAAGATGAATTGATTAATTCATTAATTGATTTATTAAGACAAAGTTCAACAGAACAAATAATTAATGAAAAATTACAAGAAGTAATTAATTTATTCAATGAAATTAGTGTAAAGTGAGTATGTTGTTTTTATGTTTGTGTTTGTGTGTGTGTGTGTAGGTGTGTGGATATTATAGTAATATTTTAAGAGTTGAATATATATGAGTCAATTGAAGGTAGAACATCATGGGATAGCTGGAAGCATTAGACGAGCGTTTCGTTCTAATATGGGACTACTTAGCAGTGCTCATCCACAATCACGGCCTGCAAGATTCGAACCCAGAAACTATAATTCTCACGTGCGAACGCTTAACCACTATACTATTGAGCTAGCTGGTATCCAACGGTGTTAATGTCTAACTTGAACTAATCCACGAAATTGAGCGACACATCCATCATTGGGTTCAGTGAGTTACTACCTCACAACAGACCCAAATGAACTTCACTGATCACTGCTTCTCACTAGAACTCCAGGAAATACCTCTTGGAGACCGTTGCTACTGAGTATATGATGATTACAATCAGAGAGGGATTTTCTGGATATTATATTAATTTTAGTAGTTGAATTCATGAGTAAATTAAAGCTAGATCACTATGAAAAATCTGGAAGCAATGGATGGCTGTTTCATCTTGTAGTATGAGACTGATCTCAGTAATGTGTATCCACGGCGACGGTGCAATTTCATGGATTGGTTGAAGTTAAACATTGACACTATTGGATACCGAATAGTGTCCTATCCACTTCCAGCGCTTCTTTCTCATTTCTTCCTCCGCTGGGATCTGGTTTTTTCTCTCCCACAGTACGTTGTTGCTAATAGTGTCCGGCCAATGGATCTGAAGTATTTTGCGTAGACAATTGTTAATAAACACCTGTATATTCTGGATGATGGCTTTCGTAGTTCTCCAGGTTTCTGCTTCATATAGTAGAACTGTCTTGACATCTGTATTGAAAATCCTGACCTTGGTGTTGGTTGACAGTTGCTTTGAGTTCCAGATGTTCCTCAGTTGTAAATATGCTGCTCTTGCTTTACCGATCCACGCCTTCACATCTGCATCAAATCCACCCTGTTCATCAATGATGCTGCCCAGATACGTAAAGCTTTTTACATCTTGCAAATCGTCTCCGTCAATTGTGATTGGATTGGTGCATGCTGTGTTGTATCGGAGAGTCCTGCTTTTCCGTTTGTGTATATTGAGACCTACTGCTGCTGACGCTACTGCCACACTGTTCGTCCTCTCCTGCATCTGTTGTTTCGTTTGGGATAGAAGGGCCAGATCGTCTGCGAAGTCTAGATCATCCAACTGCATCTTAGATGTCCACTGTATCCCGCGCTTCCCTTCAGACGTTGACGTCTTCATGATCCAGTCGATCACCAGGAGAAAGAGAAAGGGTGAGAGTAAGCAACCTTGCCTAACACCGGTCTTCACTTCGAACGACTTTGTCAACTCTCCTCCATGCACAATTTTGCAGTATAATCCATCATATGAGTTCTATATGATATTGACTATCTTCTGAGGCACGCCGTAGTGTCGAAGAAGCTTCCATAGTGTTGTTCTGTCCACGCTATCAAATGCCTTTTCGTAGTTAATGAAGTTGATGTAGAGTGATGAATTCCATTCAATTGATTGTTCCACAATGATCCGTAGAGTTGCGATTCGGTCTGTACACGATCTATCCTTACGGTATCCTGCCTGTTGGTCACGAAGTTGGGCGTCTACGCAGTCCTTCATTCTGTTTAACAATACCCTGTTGAAGACTGTTCCCGGTATTGAGAGAAGAGTAATGCCCCTGTAGTTATCACAGTTGCTGTTATCGCCTTTCTTCGGTATTTTGATCAGGTATCCTTCTTTCAAGTCTGCTGGTACTTGTTCTTCAACCCAAATCTCGCTGAAGAGAATGTGGAGTATCCTTGCACTTGCCTCTACGCCTTCTCTCAGGGCCTCTGCCGTAATGTTGTCTGGTCCTGCTGCTTTGCCACTCTTGATTTGTCCGATGGCCGTGCTGATTTCTTCAATTGTTAGTGGGCCAACATCGACTGGGAGGTCCGTGGGTGCTGCTTCGATGTTGGGTGGGTTCAGTGTGGCTGGTCGATTCAATGGTTCTTTGAAGTGTTCTACCCACCTGTTTTGTTGCTCTTCAATGTTGGTGATTACCTTGCCTTCTTTGCTTTTCACTGGTCGTTCTGGTTTGCGGAGATTTCCAGAGAGTTTCTTTGTCATGTCATACAATTGTCTCATGTTTCCTTCTCTTGCAGCCTTTTCCACCGTCGTTGCTAAATCTTCAACATATTTACGTTTGTCGGTTCTGATGCTCCTCTTCACCTGTTTGTTTACTTCTGTGTATTCAGCTTGTGCCTTGGCTTTTTCTGCTTTTTTTGACTGGTATTGATTGCTGCCTTCTTGTTCCTCTTTTCTTGAATCTTATCCAGTGTATCAACAGTGATCCATTCTTTGTGATGGTGCTTCTTGTGACCCAGGACCTCATGACATGTTGAAGTGATTGCCTCTTTGATCCCCTTCCAGTTGCTCTCCACAGTAGTTCCTTCTCCATTGAGTAGATCATGAAACGCCTGGAACTTGTTGCTGAGGACTATCTTGAATTTTTTGAGTTTGTTAGTATCCTGAAGAAAGGCCGTATTGAACTTTTTTGATATTGTCCGCCCCATTGTCCAGTGTTTCTTGAGTTTCAGTTTCATCTTGGCGACCAGCAAGTGATGATCTGATGCTATATCAGCCCCTCTCCTGGTTCTCACGTCCTCTATAGTCCTCCTGAACGTTTTGTTGATGCAAATATGGTCGATTTGGTTTTGTGTAGAGTGATCCGGTGAAGTCCATGTGAAGGACAAATAATGGAATTTCTCACCGAAATTATTCAATGTATGGTTCTCAAATTTTATCACCGACCGTTACTGCTACTTTGACGTGGTGGCCTATCTCACCTACTGTAATGAATCAATCGTGCTGTACTGGCTGGAACAATCGATCCTCAAGGTCCTACCATGTCAGATAGGTTAGTTGAAGAACAGTAGGACTAAAAGCAGCAAATCCAAGGCGAAGTCGTACTGCTAACTATACAGTGATGTGACGGTAGTAAGATGTTTCTTTCAGACAACCAGTATAACAGCGATGCTGCCTTCCCACAAGAAAGGGTGGGGTTAGAAAAGGTCGACCTTTCAAAAATGCACATCTCGCCTTATCCCACTGAATTCCGTATCTGGCGATATGGTATCAACAAGTACTAAGTTATCTCAAAAAAGTTCATGTGTAACCGACCTTAAGCAGTTGTCCTCTGGGCACTGCGGTCACTCTCTCAAATCACTAAGACCACCTCTAATACAATTTCCTTTTCAGGTACCTCTAGAAGAACCCGTCCAAGTTGCGGGCAACTGGAAAGTGCTAACCGACCTCATATCTCCAACAGCATTCAAGACTAAACTTTGAAGTAACTGCTTCTATAAATTCAGTGTCCATCTTGTTGTGGTAATGAGGTATGGCAAACTTGGACCAATGCATATATGTATCAGGTCTTATGTTGTAGCTGACTGACTCTCATATTTTTTTCAAGAGTTTCTGTGTGTACTAAAAATAAATTGATTGCCCCCACGTGAGTGTTCGTGCACTACAAAAACAAAAATCACAAAGAGGTGAGACTATAATTTATGGACGACCTTCGAGCGACGCCAAAATGACCTTAAGAATGTCCACTCTACTTGCTGCGACTAAATATGAAAGTTATAAACCTGCATGAAGTATAAGGATTATGATTTATAGTTGATGGTTAAGAGTTAGGAATTAGGTTTACGGTTTTTCATCACTTACTGACATCAACTAAAATGACAAAACGCTTTTTACCCAAATGAATGAATGAATTTCGATCCCAAATCCGAAATCTATTATCCTGAATGTGATTGGTCCTTCTATAAATTATAGTCTCGCCCCTCATCTAGCGCAAAATTCAATCAACCATTTGCTTAAATAGGGTTTCAGCATTATAGCTCAGCCAGTCAGTCAATCAACTAAAATGTAGGACCAGGTATATATACATATATGCATTGATCTAAGTTGCCATACCGCATTAGAACAACAAGATGGTAGTAATACATAAAAGGAACATTGTGTATAAGGATATAGTACAGGAAGAAAGAATTAGTCCGTAGAAAGAAAGATATAAAGCGATTTTAATCTCATAGTTTAAAGTAAGATAAAAAGTGTATACAACTACACCATTGTGATCGATTCTGAGCCGTCACACAGTCTCCAACCATTGATTACGATAGTCACGCAGATCCCAATCAAGTAGTCTGCATCTACCAGCAAGGCTCAAACTAAAAGTTGGTGACTTCAAGCACTGATGCCACGTGTTGGTTTGGCTGTCCCTAACTTTCTTCTAGCTATCCCCTACACTAATCAACATTGCACATCGTGGTAATCGGTGTTCATTTAATCCTAGTTATTAGGTGAACAATTTCAAGATTATCTTGGCATCGCTCAACACATCATCCATAAATTATACTCTCACTTGAAATCTTTCACTTCATATTCAAATTCAATTGAAATATGCTTCCATTGAATACTTCAATTTCTGTGTGCTGTGCTATGCTGTAGTATGGTGTAGTAAGGTTTCTTTGGAGGAGGGGGAGGTGGGTTTTCAAAAAAAGAAAAGACTCTGTTGCTTATTATCATTTTTTAATGATGATCATTTATTGTAGTGTGAACAACATGTGAATAACTTTTCTGGAGAAAGAGATGATTTTTCAAAAAATCGTATGTCCTGGATCTAAAATACAAAATTGTCGTCTGTTCTCTTAGTTTATGACAGAAAAACAATTTTTTTTCGTTTTACATAGAAACAAATTACTAATGGAATAACTAAATTATAAATTAGTTACTATGTCCTTTATTAAATTCAATGAAATACCTTATTTTATCCATCATATGCTTTACATGATAAGAGAACAAAGAACAACTAATTGAAGTGTCCCAGTTTCTACGAAGAAGCAGAAGAAGAAGAAGGCCATGTTGTATTATTCAAGATCAAATTCATTACATTCAATTGTAGAAATGATTCTTTCATTATTATCACTAATGATCGATGGAATTATTATCATTTATAGTAAACCATTAGATATTGAATCAGATACACCATTAACTATAAGTTTTAATCCATCGTCTAATCAAGTACAATTAAATCAACCATTAATAATACGTTGTGAAGTTCATTCATTCAATAATAAACAATTACAAGTCAATAATAATAATAATAATAATATACTTAATGGTTATAGTATGTTCTTTCAATGTCCTATAGCTCCATGGGGTAAATTTTGTTTTCATAATTGTCAATCTGCATGTGTTGGTGAAATACCTAATCAATGTCCATATGATAATGAATTAAGTCTTATTAAATGTCGTACTGCTATGACTGAACAAGGTTATTTCTTTTATGAATATACAATACCAAATCTAACTGAAACATGGTTAGGATTAAACCATAATAATAATAATAAACTTCAATGGATAAGGATAATCATCGTAATAAAATAGAAGGTTTCTCATGTAAAACAGCTGGATTAGAAACACCAAAAATTCCTTTAACTTTAGTTAAACCCAATGATATTCAATTGAATACAATGGATCTATCAAAGACTAAAACATCATCATCATCATCTAATCTCATTCAATGATATCTCATTTGAATAAAACTATATCTAATGAATATAATACACAGAAAGATGAATCTAATCCATTGAATAATGGAATGAATCAATCGATAAAACGAATCAATTCTGAACTTAAAGGTAAGTCTATAATCATTCTTTCCTTTTTCTTATCATTGTTACATCCATGTAGCTAAATAAATGGTTACTCTGGTTGTCAGAAGGGGCATCGGCATCGTGAATTCCGAAGGAATTCGGCTTTTATCATGAGGCCTCTTCTATATGAAGACCTTTTAACTCCCAGGGCATAGTTTAAGTGGTTTGAATAATTTTTTTCTGGTTAGTGTTTTTTCAGCGAGTTAGTTTTCTACGGAATGGGATCGCGAACCCCATGTCCAACCCTCCTCCTTTATCCGTGCTTGGGATTTCGGGTATAATTTGTTGTTGAGTGTCAAATAGCACGGAACCTAGGTTCAGAGTTTCTTTTTAACTGTCTCGAACGAACACCTTGAACATACCTTATGTGTAATGAGACCTTAAAGGTTACTATGGAAGGTGTTTATCTAACATTTCGTAATCGATACTGCTTTGCTAACCGATACCAGTATTTGATTGAGATCATGAATTGATTGATGTTAGACCGCCATTGAAAACCTGAAAATACCAGACGACCGTTTCGTTGTGGGACTCCTCAGCAGTGCGCATTCAAGATCCCACTCTCAGGATAGGACGAAACAGTTGTCCAGTGCTTCAAGGTTTTCAATGGTGGTCTAACATCAATCAGTTGATGACTTCAATCAAAAATGTAATAATTTCATCAACCCTATACTGATGAATCAGTATATCATGAGGAATTTACTTCAAGATGAAAACGGAACATTTGGTAGTTTGTTAGTTAATTGTAAATACCAACATGTGACGATTATCACATTCAGATTTGAGGATCCGTTCAGATCATAGGGTCACCTATTTTCTAAATAGGTAAATATTGCTAGATATTGTATAAATTTAGATTGATAATAAGATACATTTTCCTAAAATAATTTATTACCACAATATACAAACATCAAAACATTCAACATCTAACTGATCATTTTCAATTCAATGTTAATCAATAATACTCTTTAGTAATAAGATACATAATAAAACAAAATTCATTATTGATTGAGATCATGAATTGATTGATGTTAGACCAACAACGAAAACCTGGACGGCCATTTCGTCCTATTATGGGTTTCGTCAACAGTGCACATCCATGATCCCACTCGTGGGATTTAAACCCAATTTAGTTTGATTCAATCATCAAACTATTCATGATCTCAATCAATCATCTTTACAATCCTATACTGATAATTAATTATCACTGTCAATTCATACAACTTAAATATCATTGTATATTTTGATTGATGAAGAATTATTTCCATGAATCTCTTGTCATAGGGATAATGTTAATTAGATTTCATTATAATCCAATCATGATAATCATGATATACCAACTACTTTGTTATGTAACATTAAAATCAATGAACTATTCCGTAGTTGATTATTCTCATGAGAGGCGGGGGGGGGTACATTGATATATGTATATATCACATTACATTTGTATATTCTAATAAGGATTGTTTCTTCAAAATTATTGACTAATTTTCTTTTTATTGATAGATAGTTTCTTTAAACCATACTATTCACATGGTAACCACAAATTTGCACTGGTACACTCATTACACTCGTGCACGCACACACACACAAGTACGTACGCACAACTGCCCACATAAATAAATACAAAAGGTGAAATCCTTTAGTAATCATTTAAGAAGTACAATAGTTTATAAAAATACACACACACACACAGTAATGCCAACATATTTGTATCAGCTTATTGATACGTAATAAAAAGCACAAAATTTTGGTTGAACTACTTATTATATACTGAAATCGATTATGAATTGATTAGTAATAGTTGCCTTATATAAAATATAGAGTATATTCTATTAGATTATTACGTTGATTCATATTTGTCAGAAGTGGTTTTATGAAGATTTCAGTCATTTTATAGTTGAATTCATGAGTTAATTGAAGCTAGACCATCATCGAAAACCTGGAAGCATTGGACGACCGTTTCATCCTAATATGTGACTCCACAGCAATGCATATCCACGATCACGCTCAGAGAGATTCGAACTCAGGACCTACCAGTCACGCATGCGAATGCTCAACGTCTGGACCACTGAGTGGGCATACAATTGTGTTAATGCTTTACTCCAACTAATCATCAAAATTGAGCGACACATCAACCATTGTCTTTAGTGATTTGTTATCTCACAACAGACCTGGTTGAACTCCATCGGTAACTGCTTCTCACTAGAACTTCAAGAAATACCTCTTGAAGTCATTCATTAGTGAGCATACGATGAATATTATCATAATAGGTTTTGTGGAGATTTTAGTAATTTTATAGTTGAACTTAGTGGTCTAGATATTAATCGTTTGCGCGCATGACTGATAGGAGCTAGGTTCAAATCTCGCGAAGCGGGATCGTGGATACGCACTACTGATGAATCTCGTACTAGGACGAAACGGCCTTCCAGTGTTTTCAAGTTTTCAATGGTGGTCTAACATCAGTCAGTTCAAGATATCATTCAATAACTTAATAATCTTTACATCCCTATACTGATCATTAAAGTTAAATGTTGATTGTTAACTTACAGAAAGTTTCAAACATTCGGTCTGTACAAGTTCGTGCTTGTTAGTAAGAAATACCTGCTATCTTTAGGAAAGTGATGTTTCCTGTGAGATTCTTTCTTATTGGATTCAGTTTCATTATGAGAGATGGGACTGATAAGTTATTTACAAAGTGGCTCGTTTCAACCAACCGAAAATTTGCTTTCAAAATTTCTTACCGATTCTCTTCAATCGAATAACATCAAAACACAGTATGCATAGTGTTAGGTCTCTTGAACTATTGAGGGATAAATAATATTTATATCAGTGTCATGAGTGATCATTTATTGATATAAATACATTGTTTCTATCTATCCCTTTGAATTCTTATAACCACTTAATCCAGAATCCCAGTATCCCATAAGTTGAATTCATATTTTCAACTCTCTAGATCAAAAACTCTGTGAATCATCTAACTGTCCGATGATGAACTTACTTACTTACGCCTGTTACTCCTCGTGGAGGAGCATAGGTCGCTCACCAGCACAATTCATTCAACCCTGCCCTGGGCAATCCTTCCCAGTTATTTGCAGTTATTATTCGCTTGTTTCATATCTGCTTCTCTTTTCAAATGTAATATGTTATTTGGCCTTCCACTTGTCCCATTCCTTTCACGAGTTCAAGTTAGGACCTGTCTCGTGATGTAGTTTGATGATTTGCATAATTTATGTCCTATCAATTTCCATCGTCTTTTCCTAATTTCCTCTTCAGTTGGAAGCTGGATTGTTCTCTCCCACAGAAGGCTGTTGTTGATGGTATCCGACCAATGGATGTTGAGTATCTTGCGTAGACAACTATTTATAAATACTTGTACGTTCTTGATGATGGTTGTAGTAGTTTTCCATGTTCCAGCTCCGTACAGTACTCCGATGATTAAGCAAAGTATTTATCCTAATTCAAAGCTACCTAACTCGACTCATACTATATTGAAGTATCTTACTTTCCTAATGTATGATACATTTCATGCGTAGGGATAATTAACTTTCATTAATAAAATAGCTCACTGAATGAATATACTTTCAAAGTTAAGCTTTTCAACTATTGATCAACTAACCTAATTAGCGGCAGCCCGGATAGCTCAGTGGTAACGTTTCTGATTGTGAAGCTGGGTGACACTGGGTCGAATCCGCCAGGGAGCATCAGTTCCATCAAGATTACGGGTACACCTTGCTGACGAGTGCCAAGTAGGATAAAAAACCCTCTTTGAGCCCCTCTGGGGCTACTGCCGGTCCCAAATTCGGATAAAGGAGGAGGGTTGAGCATGGGATTAGCGACCCGATCCCGTAGAAAACTTACTCGCTGAAAAACACTAGCTAGTCTAGTTTCATCTAACTGAATCCAGTTTATTAAACTTTTTAATGATCTACTCCATAGAATCGGTTTTGTAATTAGTTAAATGTTACGATATTACACTTAATGGTTATTGATTGGAATATTTTCAAGACATTTCCATTCATCCATAAACATTTGTGATTTATCAGAAAAGGAGTTTTGTAGAGATTATAGTAATTTAATAGTTGAATTCATGAGTCGATTAAAGTTAGACCACTATGAAAAACCTGAAAGCAACGAACGGCTGTTTCGTCCTAGTATTGAACTCTTCAGAAGCACGCGTTCACGATCCCGTAGGCGAGATCACATGCAAGACCAAAGGTCTTGGGTTAGAATCCCGTGAGCAGGATCGTGGATGAACACTGCTGAAGAGTCCAATGATGATGATCTAGCTTTAATCAACTCATGAATTCAACCAGTTGTGATTTAGACTGATCGTTTATCATTCTCTTCCTGAGACTAATTTGTTTTTATTCATTAATTGATAAGTAAGATTTGTTTCAATTATGAATAGTTAACGGTTACAAACATTATCTCTTACCTTCATTTGATATTGTTTACTTGAATCTTTCGATCAATGCTTAGAACTGTCATTGATCATTCCCTTATTAAGTTCGAATCTCAGGGTGAACATCAACACTGAGATACAAGCATATCCAGTTGATGAATCTCAAATAGGAAGAAACGCATATCCTGGATTCTACTGTTAACCACTATCTATCTTTGCTTAGTTTCTCTTACCATTTAACTTCCCTTTTTAAAATACATGACATTTACATGTATTAATCATAATTAATAATTTCCCTTTACTTTATCCGTGTAAAATAACTGATTCTATGAGATTTAACTAATTTTCAGCAAATGTATGACATTTAAATCATTGTATCAAGTTGTAAATGAGGAAATAACAACATTTTCCTAGTTGAATATTCATGAATCGATTTAAGCTAAACCAGCATTACAAACCCAAAGATACTAAACAACCGTTTCGTCCCAGTATGGAACTTTTCAGCAGTGCACATCCATAATCCTGCGCCGACGGGACTCGATCCTAGGAACTTCGCTTTCGAGAGCGAATACTTAACGTCTAGACCACTGATCTGGCATCCAAAGGTGTTCATGTCTCATTTTAATCGATTCATGATTTTGCACAACCAGTCATTCATTATCTGATGTAGATACCAGTCTCTATCCGATATGAATTGGATATTTGTTGAATTCACGCCATGTTTTGTTTGTAATTCATGAATGCTTGAAAAAAAGACGGTTTTCACCGAGTAGTGATATCGGCTAGAAAATAACCTCCAGAGATAAATTAATTGAATATTAGGTACAACAATTTTGAAGGTATGATCATTGAAAATGTTCAAGATTTGTGGTACTAATTAGAAGATAGTTGCACAGTATTATGGATTGATCTTCGCCGTGTATTAAGGACGTTGGATTCTAACTCAGTGGTCTAGAGCTTAAGCATTGACGTTCAAGACTGAAGATGATGTGTCGGATTCCAACGTTCAGTATGATGAATGCCTAGTGCTGATGAGTCCCATTCCAAAACGAAATGGCCGTTCAGAATCATTTTCTTTAAAAGAAATTCATTATTACTTAGAATAAAAGTTGGTAACATTGTCAAGAATGACACTAGAACATTCACATCTAAACTATTCAACTAAAAAATGTCAAAGTATAAAATAATTCCATTTGAATAACAGATTTTCTCAATATAATGAGTTAAAATTGTACTTAACTGAATACATAACATCATGAAGATATTTATCTGTAAGAATAAAGTTGCCATCTCATATTAGCAAAAGATGAATGACTTTTCTTGAAATTTGAAATCAACTCATACTTATTTACTTACTTACTTACTTACTTACTTACGCTTGTTACCCCTCATAAAGGAGAATATGCCACTCAGTAGCATTCTTCATCTCGAGCTCAGTTAAATAAGGAAGGTTAGATATGGAGTGAGTTACCCTTAAAATTTGTGAGCTGATTTTTTTCGGTTTCCTGCAGTTTTCTCCCGGTTTTTCTAGTGGTTTCCTTTTAAGTTTGTGAACAATGTAACTACCATAAAGAATATAGAATTGTTTTCTATTACTATTCAACTGATAAAAAAATATTATTCATTTTACGTCGATGTGTTATCTGTCTATGTATGTTGGGTATCTTTTTTGCTGAGGATGAGGTTAGTGGTGGGATGGGGCTGGAGGTGGAAATTCATGACTAACTTATAAGATCATCTCTTTCTATACATAAACATATCTCCTTATTCTATATATATGGATACCATATAGAATGTACTTCTGATGCTTGTGGAAATCTTCAATGAATATTGTATAAACGGTAGATGAATACATGTTTCTATTTATGTACATATACATTGATATATGAATACATGTACCATAGAGACATTTATAAATTGGGGGGGGGGAAAGAAAGAATTGTCAGCAGAAGCTCAAAATAAATCAAGTAATTGGATTCTAAAAGGTCTAACTGCTAATCAAACTTTTACTTATGATCTGTAAGGAGTCAAATCAAGTGATATTCAGTATTAAGTTTAGTGGGGAACCACTTCATGGTATTTTCACAGCTAACAAATTATATCATAATATCAATTCTAACCTACAGACCGTTCTGATATATATAAGTGAGAATAATGGTCTAAAGGTTAGGCGTTCGTTCGTCAGACCGAAGGTCCTGGGTTCGAATGCTTAAAACGGGATCATGGATGCACACTGTTGAAATGTCCTATAATAGGAAGAAACCAGTGCTTTCAGATTTTCAGTGGTGATGTAACATCAATCGATTCATGAACTCAACTATTAAATCACTAAAATATCCATGAAACCCATTTCTGAAAACATATAATTATTATCAGAAGGGGTTTTGTGGACATTGTAGTAATTTCAACAGTCGAGATCATGAGTCGATTGAAGCTAGACCACCTTTGAAAACCTGGAAGCAATGGACGGCCGTTTCGTCCTATTGCGAAACTCCTCAGCAGTGCGCATCCACGACCCCGCCTCGCTGGATTCAAACCCAGGACCTGTCGGTCCCGCGCCAGGCGCTCAAACAACTAGACCACTGCGGTGGCATGCATCCGACTATGTTAATGTCTAACTTCAACTAATCGACGAAATTGAGCGACACATCCACCACTGTCATCAGTGAGTTTCTACCTCACAACTGACCAGGTTGAACTCCACTGCTGAGGAGTCTCACAATAGGACGAATCGACCGTCCAGTGCTTCTAGGTTTTCATGGTGGTCTAGCTTCAATTGGCTCATGATCTCAACAGTTGAAATTACTACAATCTCAACTGTTGAAATATATAAATACGTTAATTTTATTATACTACTAATATGTAGCTTTAATAGTATAGTTCTATTTACAAGTAATATAATTATTATACAATACTAATTAAATAAAAGTGAATAACTTTTCACGTTTACTGTTTAACTACTTGTTTGTTTTCGGCACCGATCATCATCATCCACCATATGACTAATAATATGACTAAATCCCGCACGCGAGATTCAAACACAGGATCTTTGGTCTGGCGCGCCAATGCTTAACCTCCAGACCACCTATTTGGAATTCAATAGTGTCGGTGACTAATTTCAACAAATCCACGAGGATGTGCAACCACTCACCAATGTCTGAGATAGATACCTGTCTCTGCCTGAAAGGAATAGCTCGACTGGTCACAGTTGCTCACAAGAACTTCGAGAATCCCCAGAAAGTGCTAGTTAACAGTGAGCACATGATAATCATCAAGGTAGTATTGTGGGGATTGATAAGTCTTTCAAAGATATCAGAATCGATGTATGTCAGATAATGGTCCACTGCTCTGGGTTTCCAATGATAGGCTAATATTCATCGACCCATGATTTCAATCGATAGCTTAAAAACACCATACTGCGAATATGGTTGCATATAATGATGATTCTAGAAGAGAACGACCAGTAAACTCACTTCAATTTAGATAATAAATGGTTACAGTGTTTATTCATAGCTGAAGCAAGACTAACTATGAATTGACTGCCAAAATATTTGTTTTCAATTTACTTGCTTTTCACAAAAGCAGGACTGTTTTGTAAAATGAGACTTCCTTTCAACTCGGTTCTGTGTGAGTAGATGACTGTCAGTCACAAAAACACATAATTAGAAAGCGGTATTCATTATTCTAACAAAGTTTAATATCACGCCCACGACACAATAGACAATATCATATGATTTGAATAATTAAATATAATGAGGTGATAGATGAAGAGAAATTATAATCATTGAAATTTCTACAAACAACTGAGTTCATCAGAAATAATCAGATGCTTTGCACTAGTACTTCAGTGTTCTTTTTAAAAGAATATTTCTGGTGAGACAACGCATATCAGATAAGTAGATTTGAAGTAGATGCGATGATCATGTGCAATATTCAACAAAGTTATCTTGAGTAATGAATCGTCAAGTGACAGTCCCTAACCCGAATAGATTTAGGAGGACGTTAGAAGTACATGATGTGTTCAACCCACGTAAAGACTGTTCATCGAGAATAATGTGTTCCCGTACAAACAATGTTATCTTCTAAATCCGTCCAACCATATCTTTTAGTTACCAAACACATTGTGGTCTCACATGAAGTACAGAAGTGAAACATGAATGCCTGCTTGATCAAAGAAGAGAAGACAAAATACAAATAGATAAACCAACAAGCAATCAATGATAATCATTATGGAACTGAAATCATGCTTCGCTGTATCATTGAATATCACTAATTGTCAATAAAACTAATGAAGATGTTTCATGAAGAAACGTATTTTCTTGACAATATGGATTCCTGAATTTGCACGACTGTATTTCCAGATTATGTTTTTGCATGTATTAGTGTGTGATATAAGAGATGGGTGTTGCCGAATTATTGCAGATGATCAGACTTATTTATGCGGGGTTCAATCGAGAGGAAATTGTGAAATGCATATGAATAGTCAAGATAATCAAGAACCTTCAATTATTTGAAGCAATAATTTATAAATGGAGGGGTGTTATTTCATGGTAGGCTACGTCTTCGAGTGCTGAATGAAATAGGTTTCGTCATTTGTTGACGTAGCAAACAGTCATGAAGGGTCTACGTTGTGTAGTAGTATTGGCAGTGTTCAAAACAACAATCTATGGAACAGAAGATGGAGATAACTGTCTACTCAGTAGATGATGATGAATTGTAGGAGATGAATTGGAAGGTGAAGGTAATAATCAGCAATTCTAATTTGTAACATTCTATGGGGTGCTAAGGCCATTGACGTATAGTAGATTAAACGTGAGTCCTCTCCTCTCGCTATAGCTTCGGCTTCATACAAAGCTTTTTGACCCTGTTCTATTTATTGTGTAAGGGAATTCGAACGGAGATTCGCGTGATGGATTTGAACTGAATCGACTGTGTTTGACAACTGAGTTGTTGATTGATTTGTTCATCCCTTTAGATAATCATACAGAGTGGTGCTCGGATATTCGTTCATCAGGTACAGCTACAAACTGCTTCACGAGAGTAATCAAACTTGTTGATCAACATTGAGATGACCAGAGGTAGCAAATGAATCTTAAGACTTTCCTGAATGACTTTCATGGTAGATAAAACAGTTTGGAGCTATGTATTAGAAAAGACTTTTCTCAAGGATTTGTACGTTTGTTCGTTGGTGTCTTAGATGCCCTGTCACCCATAAATTCATTATTCAAGAACAGAACTTTCTTTGGAACAGTGAGAGATATTCTGACTAGACATCTCGGTTTCAGATTGCTTTCATTGCGCATGGGTTGAAGAAAATATTTCAGAAGCGTTTTTCGGATTATATTCGGTCCATCGTCAATTTTGTCTTGGATAGGTCGGCCAGATCATCTGCGAAGTCCAGATCATCCCTCTGCATCCTGTATGTACACTGTATCCAGCGTTTCACTTCAGGTGTTGATGTCTTCATTATCCAGCCGATCATCAGGAGAAAGAGGACGAGTGAGAGTAGGCAAATGTTACCTGAAACCGGTCTTTACTTCGAACGACTTTGTCAACTGTCCTCCATGCACGATTTTGCAGATTTATCCACCAAAGTAATTCTGGATGGTATTGACCATCTTCTGAGGCACGCCGTAGTGTCGAAGAAGCTTCCATAGTGTTTTCCTGTCCATGCTGTCAAACGCTTTCTTGTAGTCAATAAAGTTGATGTAGGGTGAGGAATTCCATTTAATTAATTGTTCCACAATGATTCGTGGAGTTGCGATTTGGGCCGTACACGATCGATCCTTACGGAATCCTGCCTGTTGGTCTCGAAGTTGGGCGTCTACGCAGTCCTTCATCCTGTTTAACAATACCCTGTTGAAGACGTTTCCTGTAGTTATTACAGTTGGTGAGATTGTCTTTCTTTGATATCTTGATCAAATGTCCTTCTTTCCAGTCTGTTGGTACCTGTTCTTCATGTCAGTTCTTGATGAAGAGAATGTGGTGTATCCTTGCAGTTACTGCTACGTCTGCTTTCAGTGCCTCTGCTAAAAATGTTTTCTAGTCTTGCTGCTTTGCCACTTTTGATATGCCTGACGGCCATGCTGATTTCTCCCATTGTTGACGGGCAAACATCGATTGGGACGTGCGTGGGTGCTGCTTCGATGTTGGGTGGGTTCAGTATGGCTGGTCGATTCAATAGTTCTTCGAAGTGTTCTACTCACCTGTTTCGTTGTTAATCAATGTTGATGATTACCTCGCCATCCTTGCTTTTCACTGGTCGTTCTGGTTTACGGTGATTTCCAGAGAGTTTCTTTGTCGTGTCATACAGTTGTCTCATGTTTCCTTCTCTTGCAGCCTTTTCCGCCATCATTTTTAAATCTTTCACATATTTACGTTTGTCGGTTCTGATGCTTTTCTTCACTGCGTGCCGGAAATGTTTGATGGCACAGCAGGCTGCTAGTAGCCCTCGACAAAAAGCGCTGTATCTCGTCTCCGTGGGAGTGTGGCGTTGTGAGAAAATTTGGAGAGGTTGCCAACTACCAGAGATATTCTGTTGCATAACAGCTCCTATAGCAATATCGGATGCATCAACCGCTATACTAAACATGGCTGATGGGTCAGGGTGAGCGAGAAGTGTAACTTGAGTCAGATCTGTTTTGATCACTGAAAATGCAATACGTGCGAATTCGTTCAATTCTAATTTGCGTGGATTAACGCGAAATAAATCGGTTAATGGTCGTACCCGTTCTGCAGCGTTTGCGATAGAACGTCGGTAGAAGTTGACTAGACCGAGAAATGCCTCGTACTTTGCTATCGATAAACATTTGGAAAAATTGAGCAGCATTCCGTAATTCAAATGACATTCGTAGGAACTCAAACAAACCGAAATTAGTCGTGATAGCAGTTTTTTCGATATCTTCAGGAGCGACTGGGATCTGATGATATGCTCGTACCAGATGGATCTTAGAAAAGAAAGCCGTGCCTTTGAGCGATGCCTAGATGTCGTGTATGTGGGAAATGGTGTGACTATCAAAGCGTGTAACTACGTTTAATGCTCGGTAGTCGCCGTATGGTCTCCAAATAACCCCACCCTTCTTGCGCACCATGTAGACAGGAGGGACCCAGGGACTGTGAGCAGGACAACTGATACCAGTAGCTAGTAAATTGTCAAACTCACGTTTAGCGAAAGCCAACTTGTCCGGTGCCAGTCGGCGTAGTCTTGCCGTGATTGGGGGTCTGCGGGTGAATATTTGGCCGGCGAGTACGGCTGCATTTACTCGCCGGCTCGGGAGTTTCCTGCCTAGTTTTTATATCCCCTGAAGAGTTCTCTGCTATATATGATTTGATTGGTTCATGATGTGTTGTAACGAAGAATCTTGCGTTTCTCTTTGTGTATGTTAGGATACACAGCTGCTTGTGCTGCTGCTACACTAGTCGACTTCTGCATTTGTTGATGCGCGTGCGATAGAAGAGCCAGATCATCTGAAATGTCTTGATCGTTCGACGCCACCCATTGCCTGTATTTGCAGTTCAGCTGGAGGATCTTGGGGTTGAAGTGAGCCATGATCTTAAAACCACGGCCTGCTGCCGGGTGATTGCAGATTGAAAGTTTGAAACTCCATGAGCTTTAAGAACGACATTCACCAAGGTACACACTGCAATTTTCATTTCAGTATAAGCATGGAGTTTCACCATTACTCTAGATGATCTACTATATTTACGATACTTCACAAACTGTACAAGCTCTCACTTGAACTAGTCATATATATTATTTTTGATAACCATCACTCCCAAACCCTTTCATGACAAGATATATTTATTCACTTCATACAACTACAAACATACTACAATGAATGAAGAGATATTTGTATACTGAAAATCGTATTTACTAAAATAGTGAGTAAAAACGAACATCATGATGTACGAAAATACTGGATACAGCAGACCTTATGACTGACATGACACCTAGTTTGTTTACATTAGCCTTGTTTTCCTAAAATTAGGATGGAAGTATAAACGTTGGTGCAAAAGAGCTATGTAAAAACCTAAATAATAATAAATACTACTACAAGCCGATAAATAAAACATGAAAGTTCATAAAAACTGTCTTGCTGATTGTTACGGTAGAACTGAAGACATTTGACTGATTAAAACCTTTTTATTGTATATGATTAATTTCACTGTGTTTTTGGATGCATTTATTTTACTTAACTTCTGAACTTGTTTGTTTATATCATTATTTTCGGACATTTTGGTTTCTGTTTGTCTTTGGTTTGGTAATTGGGAGTTTTTACTCCGGGAACCTACAAAATTGATAGTTTGTTTTGTAATCTTTATAATTATTGTTGTCAGGACGACATTTGGGTCGACTATTTGTGAACTGCGAATAAACTTTGGTACCTAAATTGGAGTTTCGTTTTATTATTGATTTGGGTTCGTAAATTGCAAATAGATCGATATACTGTACTTCAATAACGGGAACGAGCAAAAACCTGGACGTAACACTGATGACAATGGATATAATGAATGTTTTGTCTCCACACAATTACGAATAACGAACAATAAATTAAACCAGAATAATGTTTAGTGGCCAATATTTAATATAGTTCTGACGTAACAATCGAAAATCATGCCATTTTGTACTAGTTTGATGAAATCCTTTATGAAATAAACGGAAATATATTCTACTCATATTGTTTAAACTTGATCATCAAAACGTATTGGTAGCAATACGCATTTAGAACATTGAATACGAATTTTCCGGATGTTTATATTTCGTGAACCGATTCAGTTAGATACGATGTCAAACGTGTAAATTGTATTTGAAAATGAGTGATGCTCCAGTTATTTAGTAAGACGGAGAACAAGTTGAGTAATTGTGACAACAACTAAAATTGATGAGCATGCAGCAACATACGCCGACTTAAAAATAGACAAGCATACAAACAAATAAATGACTCAGAAACAATCAAAAGGTCTGCTTTATACGAAATGTAGAATAATTAGTGTGTGTTTAACAACTGGGTGATGCAAGTTTAATTAAATGCTGGAAATGTGGCTGTGCTCTTTTTAGCCCAACACAGCATTTCAAAACATTTTGCATTGATGATGTGATATTATGATCACTACTTCTGATAGGGTGAATAGACATCAACGATCGACAAGTAAGAAGCGTTTTGTTAACAAGATCATCAACGGTGTGCATAAGCAAGACGTTCAATGAAAACATGATATTCCAATAATGTCCAGGCATCCTAAAATCATTTCGTTCAAAACACAGTCTGTGTCAGTTAATATGCTAAAATCATATGTGACATTTTTATGGCTTTTCATCTACTCAGACAAACATCTGCATCTCCAAAAGCTACTCTTCATATATGTCACATCAAAACTCAGTCTCACATGGTGACGACAGTTTTATAACTGATGATATACAGCAAAATATCTCAATACGACTTTGAAACAAATTGAAACGAGTTTATCCATTTTTTAATTTTGATGAATACATTGTGACTATTGCATTGAAAGCAAATATGATTACTGCCAACTTATAGCAAACCAATTAGGTCCATCAATTTTTCAGTTTTTGGACATATATCGAAACATGACCCTCCATGCTTATCTGAGAATGAATCTTACCCATTCCTTAGACATGTTGTTGAGCATCTTGGGAGATTTTGTAACCTTAACTCACTTGTTTCCCCACCAAGCAAATTCGCAAAAACGAAGTATTCAGCTGTCAAGAACGTTGAATAAAACTGATCCTGGTAAAGGATTACTTCAAAGTTAATCAGTTCAGGTTCGATCTCTGTTTGTACAGGTGATATGACAAATGGTTTAGTTAACTATCAATAAAACAACCCCTCTCGATGTTGTAAGTCAAATATGACAAATGACTATTTCCAATTTGTTCACTTTTATTATTATTATTATTATTAGCTTTATTCAATATTATAATTTTGGTAAAATATAGAATTCTCAGCGCAAAGTATTTCAACAAGTTTCCGTTTCTTTCTTCTTGGTCGGTCCTGGCGATAAATACTGAGGAATCGCCAGTTAGATGTTAGCACTTCAGTGAATGAGCAACTGAATAATGTACATTCTTTTCGTTGTACATTGTCAGCAACCATATTGTCTCTTATTGAGTTTTCTGTAACTTTGACAACGAAAGGTTGTACACTTTTCAGAAACGCAGCAGAATAGGTTATGCGATTATTAAACATAATGATATATTAAAACAAACAATAATAGATAACTTGTTGAAATATCTAGATGGCAGGAACAGGTAGCCCAGATGCTCAAGCAGGCCGCCCTAATTGGGCAGATACTTGACATTTACGTTACTTTTCTGTTTGAGAGTTCCATTCCAAATATTCTTTGTTAGTTTTGAAACTGTACTGCATACATGACATGTTTACTCACAATCGACATCCACAATAATAATGCAACAGGTTTCTGAATGCATCATTTCCGGCGGCCAAACTTCAAATTCTGTATTAAACAACATGCTCAGTAACTCAATCAAAGGTTGATAAGCATTTCTTTTCATGTTACCGCCAATTGTATTTATAAATTTACGTGTACCTGCCAAAGCAGCTACACTGGCCGAACAGAAAGGGGGGCATATCTCAGATGTTTTAAGCATGTTCCAAAAAGCCTCAGAACAATAGAAGGAAAGACTTTAAATATTGCAATCACCAAACATCTTCTTGATACAGGACATCAGGTCGATACCCTACAATCATTCAAGGTGATTAGTAGGCAGCCAAACTCCAGTCTTCTGAAGTTTGCTGAAGTAGTTGCTATCAGGCGCCAAAAGCCTGATTTATGTGTTCAAATGAGATGGTTATTATTCTTTCCTTGCCTTGGTGATTATTATTCCTTTGTTGTATCGTAATATTTCTTCTTTGCTTTGAACTCTTTCTTTCATTTATCACACCATTGAGTTTTATTCCAACTATCTAATTTTATCAACTGAACTCTACTCATTTCATTCCTATCAATGTTTATTTGTTTCTAACCGTTTGAACTATTGTCACAATGTTCCTTCATTACATAAGGTATATATTTACAATATTCAGCCTATTAAATTTATTTACACCCTTGCTTTACTATACGAATATGTCTTCAATATAACTTCCAATCAAAATCTTTCATGTAAGTGATTTAAACCCATTATGTAATTATGATTTTAAATATCACAGGTTGTAAGCAGCTGACGAGAACCAAGGAAATAAAAATGAATTCATGCTATTCTGCTAGAATGTTTGTTCCTGCTCTTTTCAAAATGATAAAGGGAACTATGTGTATGAAATTTCCACAGCTGTTCAATCACAAACTCTTAACCGTTTTCCATAATATGATACCATGCTACTTAGTTTTCATTCAAATGTTCTCACTTGCTCTACAATGCAAGTGAATATGCATCGCACCCGTCACCATTAGGCTACACATTTTCATACCATTCTTTAAGATGATGGAGATTGGTTAATTTGCTCAAAATCAAGCGTCAAAATTTCTCTAATTACGAAATGTGAAACATCTGTTTATAAATATATTACGGCTTATAATGAAGATCGTCTTGCATCTGAAAATCAGCTTTGGAGAAAATATCTTCACTCCCTATCGTAAAGCTACTCCGTGAATTTCGCTCCAATATCATCATTAAAATGTATACTTTATACTGTAAACTAGTGCTATCTTCCTTTTTCATGATGTTTCCATTACGTCAAACTGTGTACAGTGACTTCACTGTTATGAAACGATAACCGAACTATTGTGAAACAACTTACGCATCTCAATAATGGTCACACACGGTCTTCACTGCTGTCATTTGTAGCAGGTTTCAACTTCACTATATTATACATCAACAAATATATGTCGACCGATTTAAAATTGTTTTCACTAGTTTTATTCTGAGATATCTGTGAACCTACTGCCATAAGGAACGTGAACATTTACTTCGTCGGATGGATCATATCCACTGAAGCCTTTATATTCTATCATGGAACAATTTCTAATCATAATATGAATGTGGAAATAGATGACCTGCCATAAAACGTTTTGTGTTTTTCATACATCACATAGAATAAACAGAAAATTGGAATTAATTTTCACCGAGTATCTATATGAGATATCCTATTCCATGTACAGATAACGATACTTTAAAATTCATGTTAATTTCTGTAATTTCTGTGAGTGATAACACACAAGTTTTGAACATTACACATGTGTGGATGTTTCGTGTTGTTGGTCAACCAGTTATTTGACATATTGCACAGATATATTTCAGTCTTCCTGTTTGAAATACAGCAGGAACACTACTATATTGATTATTCATGCTAGAAAGAAAATAAATTGAGATATGTATTGATATAATCCTCAACAAACAGATTCGTTCTTCACGATAACAATGTTTACATTCAATAACTCCTCCTGGAGTCCCTACAGGGGTTACTGCCGGTCTCAAGGCCGAATGAAGGAGGAGGGTTGGGTATGGGGTTAGCGACCCCATCCCGTAGAAAACTAACTCGCTAAAAGACGCTAACTGGAGTCTTCCAAATTGCTGCAGAAATGAGAAGATACAACCTAGAGGTGCTTGGGATCGGTGAAACACATTGGACGCAATTGGACAACAGCGACCAGCGTCAGGGGAGCTTCTGCTATACTCCGGCCATGAAGAAGAAAATGCCTTTTAATACCCAAGACGTTGTATTGATGCTGCCCAAACAAGCACAAAATGCACTAATAGGATAGGAATCTCATAGGCCAAGGATCATCAAAACCTCCCTCATAACAAAGAAAGAGGGCATTCCAATGAACGTCATCCAATGCTATGCGCCTACCAACGACCACAATTAAGACGCTAAAGATCAATTCTAAGATGGGCCGCAGTCAATGATCGAGAAGTGCCCAACAAAGGACCTGACTGTTCTGATGGGAGATTTTAATGCGAAGGTTGTAATGGACAACATTGGATATGAATACATCATGGGACGACACGGACTGGGAGAAAGGAACGAAAATGGTGAGAGATTTACAAACCTACATGCCTTCAATAAACTGATCATAGGTGGCACTATGTTCCCACATAAGCGCATTCAAAAAGGCACATGAACTTCACCGGATTATACTACGCAAAACCAAATCGACCATATTTGCATCAACAAAACATTCAGGAGGAAGATGGGAGACGTGAGAACCAAGAGAGGAGCTGGTATATCCTCAGATCATCACTTGCTGGTCGCCAAGATGAAATTGAAACTCAAGAAGCACTGGACAATGGAGCGGACAATATCACGAAAGTTTGACCAGGCTTTTCTTCGGCATACTGACAAACTCAACAAATTGAAGATAGTCCTCAGCAATAAGTTTGATGGAGAGCAACTGAAAATGGATAAAAGAGGCAATCACTTCAACATGTCATGAGATTCCGTGTCACAAGAAGCACCATCACAAAGAATGGATCACTGTTGATACACTGGATAAGATTCAAGGAAGGAGGAACAAGAAGGCGGTAATCAATACCAGCTGAAAAAGAACAGAAAAAGCCAAGGCACAAGCTGAATAACACATATAAGAGAACAATTAATTTCAATTAGATCGTCATCAGGTTTTCCTCTAATATACATGAATGTTTATACGAAAACGTAAACCAATCAAAGCAATATGGGTCGATACTCACAATGAAATAGAATAAGTCTCTACACATAATAGGTAAAAGTACAAGTTGATAGTAGTTGGATGACAGGTGAACTCATAATAGTAAGAATAATAAAATACAATAAGAAGACTCTTATTAAATAGTTAATCGTTGAAAATAGAAGGTCAAATAAACATGGGTAAATAGACTAGGAATAGTCAACACCAAAACATTAACATCATTAAGTAATAAGATGTGTGTAACTAATTAGATAGTGAAGAATACAAAGAGGCGGATAATTACAAACCAATAATGGATGTAGAAATAAGGTTAACGATAACACAAATAGAATAAAATAAATTATGATAATAATCTGTGAAAATTTCTAAAAATCTCCCAAAACACATTCTGATAATAATAATCAGCTGCTCATTAGTGACTGACTTCAGGAGACACTTCTGGAGTTCTAGTGAGAAGTCGTTATCAGTGGAGTTCAACCAGGTCTGTTGTGAGATAGGAACTCACTGAAGACAATGGTGTACGGTAGCGCAACTTCGTGGATTGGTTGAAGTTAGACATTAACACCGTTGGATGCCGGCTCATTGGTCTAATGGTTAAGTGCTCGCGCGCGAAGCCAGTAGGTCCTGGGTTCGAGCCCCGGGTGGTGCGGGTTGTGGGTGCGCACTGCTGAGGAGTCCCATACTAGGACGAAACGGCCGTCCAGTGCTTCCAGGTTTTCAATAACGGTCTAGCTTCAACTGACTCATGAGTTCAATCTGTGATAATAATAAAATTTTAAAAAATTAAAAAAACATGCTGACTACACAGAAGTAAACAAGCAAATGAAGAGGAGCATCAGAACCGACAAACGTAAACATGTGAAAGATTTAGAAATGATGGCGGAAAAGGCTGCAAGTGAAGGAAACATGAGACAACTGTATGACACGACAAACAAACTCTCTGGAAATCACCGTAAGTCAGAACGATCAGTGAAAAGCATGGATGACAAGGTAATCATCAACATTTATATTATCATTATTATTCACAAACATCTTATGGGTACATAAATGTTGTGAAGAAACCATTTCGGGTTTCCTCAAAAAATGCAATAATACACAATTTTCAATTATGTTAGCATTATACTTGCCATATAAAAAGAACATTTTAGAGTAAATGGAGAAAATCAGGGAATAGAAATAAAGGAGACGTGAAATACGCAAACAGCCTAATTAGCGTGTTTATGAACATAAAACAAGAACAAAGGACTATGTATGTAGCGTCAAATTAGTAACAAAAAAATAATTAAGAAAAAACAACTTATTATCTCAGTAGGTTATGACACTAGAATAAACGTTTGTGCAGTCACATAGTTTGGAGTGATACGATGAAAGTCCCAATTGAGTGAAAAGGATAATGAAATATCAATATGTATGAGTAGTCATATATGCATAGTGAAGATAAAACGGGTCTGAGAAGTTAATTTAAGTGTAACACAAGTTATTGTCTTAATTACAAACTTCGTAATCTTAAGAATAATATTCATTTAGAAGGAAAGAAGAGAAAGTAAAGAAGTAAACACCCAGTGAAAAGTTTCATCCATGATGAGAATAATAATTGTGTGATGAATAGCGACCTCAGAAGGAAACCAACAATTGAGAAAAATAAAATAAAAATCCTTTAATGCAATCGGATGAATACATTTAGATTTATGTAATAGTATACAAAGTGAAACCGGAGATTAGTATAAATATTTGTGCAATAATAATTAAGAATGATGCTATGAAAGTCACAATTAATTTCAAAGGACAGTCAGGAATTAAGATAAGAAGATATAAAAGGAATATCTTATATGTCAGGGGAACAATAATGATACTAATAACAGTAATAATTATAGATACGAACATAAGCAGACTTCATATATCAAGATGAATAGAAATAAAACAAAATAGACGTGAAGAGATTTAAAGGTTTCATTTTGCTTATCAGGCAGTTAAATGGATGACGGACCTTGTTTGTATAAATCATTATTAAATACATTGATATTCAATAGGTGACATAGTCCAATTTCGGAAAGAAAATCGCCAAGCAGACTTCTGAACTGGGTTGTAGTTTCACTGCAACGGAGGTTCACTGGCAGTCTGTTTCACATGGTTGAATAAGGAAAACATTCCGACGTAAGTTTGTCTAGGCTCTTGGAATCGCTAGAATATTCTCCTTATTGCGTAGATTGTGGGATGATATCATAAGGTATGAAGGGGCGGATACCGAAGAGTAGGAAATACCGTTGATAAGCCGGTAGATGAAGACAAGATTTGTTTTGATACGTCTGATCCAAAGAGGTTCTAAGTTGAGTTGTTGACATCTTTGGTGATAGTCTTTGTTTTCAGAATACCCCAGAACAGCATTGGTTAACTTTCTTTGAACACCTTCAATATTATTCTGGTCATTATGTCTGCAATTACTGTACACTAAAATACCATATTCAAGAATGGGTAAGATACATTTTCTGTATAATAACAATCTCGATTCGATTTATCATTACCAATCCGATCAGCTTTCTAGCTTTAGATACTTGAGATATAATGTGCTCAGAAAAGTTCAGACTGTTGCTATATCTTAAACCCAGGTCACGAACAGTGTTGAGATGTTTGAGTATATGTGTGTGTACAGTCAGATTCAAGTTAAGGCAGCGACCAATGTGAATAAATCCACTTTTGTCAACATTAAGTGGCATATTCCACGAAACAGTCCATTCGTACAACTTGTTTATTTCCTCTTGAATTACCGCTGAAATATAGCTTTCTTTCGTAGGAGAAGAGAATGAATATACTACTTTCAGGTCATCAGCAAAAAGCAAAGGCTTATTATACTAAAAAAAGGAACACAAGTCATTGATAAAAAGGAGAAAGAGTAATGGACCAACCACAGTTCTTTAGATAACCCCACTGGTTACATTCACAGGTCTAGAGTAGCAAGATCCAAAGCGAATGATTTGGCTACGTTCTTCTAAAAAAGATTTGAGTCAAGATAAAAGGGGATTCTGTATGCCAAATGAAGAGAGGTTTAAAAGAAGAAGTTTATTTGAGACACTGTCGAAAGCTTCACTAAAATCGAAGAAAAGAATTATCACTGACTGACCAACATCTCTTTTCTGGGTAATTTGATCAAAAAACTCCAGGTGCGATGTGAAACATGAGCGTTTAGTCATAAACCCGTGTTGGGATGGGCTGATCAGACTAGCCGAAAGTAAAAATGATAATAGCTGTTTGTGGATGATTTTTTCCATGGTTCTTGAGAGCACGGATGTCAAATTAATTGGCCTATAGTTAATAATATCACTACGTGGTCCTGTTTTGATTCTAGGGGTGATAAGAGATGTTTACCATACAGATTGATAGGTCCCATATTCCATGGATAGATTGAAAAGTTTCAAACAAAATAGTGGGAATTCTCTACTTCCATATTTCACAAATGATGAAGGTATCCCGTCAGGTCCACCATCGTAAGACTTTTTCAGGGCAGCTGTGCCCGCTTGATGTTGAAGGGTGTAAAATCAATTTTCGACAAATGTCCGGATGTCAGCATTGTAAATGTAATGATGGAGTTTTCAGTTCCAGTTTTGTAGCACTGCGAGAAGTGCTTGCTGAATTGTTCACTTATAGTATTCGCGTCGTTAACAATGATTCCGTTAATTATGAAGAATTTAGTCGTGCTAAGGGAATTTGACTTTACACGGGATTTAAAAAGGCTTCATTTTCTATGTTCATAAAATACTTACGTTTAGATGAAGCATTTCTGCTGATTGATTTAAGTATACTCTGAAGTGCATACACATCATTCTGTTCGTAGTAGCGGCATTTTAATTTCGTCAGCTTTCTTTTAAAAGTATTTTGGCCCCTATTAGCATTATAAGCCACACGGCCAATAACTGGAGCAGTGTAGTCAAGACAATATATCGGGTTGTGGTGTAGATTGGGAAGCGCAATGTCAACATTATTTGTGGTAAAATAAGTTTCTCATGGTAAACATTGAATAAGAGTTCTAGTCCGTTTCCATGTTTGTTGATCAAAATGTCTGCTTCGGAACATCAATGAAGCTTTACAGTTCAATTGAATGGCGTTTAAAGAGTGAGTAATACTCAATACAACTCTATGGTCACTCATAAAGAACTCATGACTGGTATGCACTGAGATAGAGTCTATGTTAATTGTGAACATTAAATCAAGTGTATTATTCCCCGTGGTCGGTCTTCGGACCTGTTGAACCCATCCTCAAATTTCTAATGTTTCAACTAGCTTGTTATATCGACCTGGTACAGGAGTCAAGCCCCATGTAATTTTTGGCAGATTAAAATCACCTCCGATGATTTTAAAAGTATGCGGTTGGTGCGATGCAATGGAAAAGATGTTTGTTAGTATTCTTTCAAACGTGGTATCCGCATGATGTGATCTATATATGCATCCCACCAGTAAATAATTTTGAGATCCACAGTTTACAGTAACCCAAGTGGAGTCGTCTATAGCATCAAGGGATTTATCTTCAAATTTGCACGCTTGAAATTCTGAACGGACATAGATAATTGTACCGCCACCTATTCCATAACATCTATCGGTTCTAAGGAAAACGTAGTTATCTACATTCAAGGAATGATCGGATATAGATGAATTACACCACGTTTCCGTAATAAGTACAATGGTTGAATTTACAAGGAATAAAAGAGTTTTAGGATGAATAACTTTATTAGACAGAGAGCGGGCATTGAACGAAAGAATAAGAAACCCAGAGTCATCATATTGAAGCAGGTTAGAGTATAAATCGCAATTGGTAGTTCCATGAATACTCATAGAATTAGCTAAAGTAAGAGTCGTGTTGCGAGGGGAAATAGATTCAACCACTTTGTCATCATGTGAAATATGTTTACCGTTACCGGCAGGAAAGCCGGCGGAATTACAAAAAAGTCTTCTCATTGCTAATGGATACAACATCTGATAAATGCATAGTGTACATATTGGGAGCCGGACCAAGAAGGCTATCAGGTGTATGTGTGCGGCCAAGTGGCCAATTACAATTCAGATAACTATTTATACCTGACGTATGAGTAACGTGCTTAGGACGTTTATTTCCATGGTTTGTGGTTGATTTTGGCTTCTTCATAAGTTGGAGAGGATTGTGTGCTCTTAAACATACTTGCGATGATTTGCGAGGTTCTAATATATCAACGTTAAGTGCGTGGTCAGTTATATGAATGTTCTGATTAGTTTTCCTGTTGTCCGTTGCACAGTTACTGTAACTGGGTGTTGCACTAACAGGGATTTGGACTGTGTTATCGCATTCGTCATGAGCACAGCTACTTCGGGTTCAGTCTAAGTCAACATTCTTAAGAGGATGGACACCACCTACATCGGGATTACTTTCTTCTAGGTTTTGAACTTCAGAAGATTCGGAAGAGTTTTTCGGTGGCGGCATACTTGTACAGCTAGACGTCCTCTTAGAATCGGACTTAATTTACGACCATTAGGATTATGATGCATTTGAGTGTTTGACGCTCGTGGTCTGTACCTTTCTCTTCCTGCTTTCCGCTGGCATGGAGCTTTATCCGGAAGAGTCTCAATATCCTTGAAAATCTGTTTTTGTCTCAATGAATTGGAGGAAGTTAAAAATTCACTGGCGTCTACAGATGAGTTGAATTTGAACAAGATCGGTGAGTGCATACCAGGATGACTTCTTTTTAATCGTGTGCATACACATGGTACGTGTGTCATATTGCTGGCTTTAAGCAGACTAGATTTGATATTTTTAAGGGCATGTGTATCCGGTATAATAAACACAATTGCATTGCTAGATCGTCTTATTCTTTCAAATACCTCTGATGCAACACGACCTAGGAAAATATTTATGTCATTCATTTGATCTGGAGTCTCTGTGAGGTTGGGGTTGATGAGATATTTAAGCGGATTAAGAATGTTCATGTCTACTTGCAACTTTTTTATAGCATCCATATGGTTGCAGTTGCGATTATCATCACTGTTTACCAGCAGAGTTTTCAACATGTCTGGAATGGAGACAACTGGTGAAACCTTGTCTCCTTCCGGATGAACGGAGTGGCTCGTCTCGTTGAAACTGTCGGAAATCGTGTCAGTAGTGGCGTTAAATTGTGTCGTTTTCCTACGTTTGGCTGGACGCCTAGAACCAGGGGTCTTCATTTTCTTTTGTGGCAAGATAAGAAAGTGACGTATAGCAAGTGGATTGAACAGAATGTTGGAAATACAAAGGGATGAAAAAAAATCAATTTCGAGGTCTCAAGTTAGTCTAAAAATCAAAATTTATGTTTTAAACAAGAGTGAATGTATCGTGCAGAGATAAGTAGTTTAGAAGATTATTACCGTCTAAGATTATTAGGCTGCTTCATGAACAAAGATATGAAACAGCTTTTTAGAAAAAAATATATACTGTCGAAACAAAAACTACGACAGACTCACCGAATTGGACAGGTAATTTCGGAAATTAAATGATTTATAGTATCTAAATACGATTTAAATGATAGTTCATAAAATAGTGAATACAGTCCTTTAACATACGCCGTTGTATATATTTCTTGATATTAGGTAGAGGTTTGAATAGATCGTGTAGATACATAAAGTACGTGGGTTAAAGCATTCAAATACGATATAACCATATATTCCTTAAGAAATAGAATACAGATATGAAATGCAAATCTTCGTCAAATATGATTATATATGGTTTCAAAGTGACAGAGTATAGTTTGATCGTATAGTCAAAATGAATATATGTAATTATATGATTATGAATTATTGTATAAATATGATTATACATGCCATAAGTTAAACTCAGTTCTCATCGTATGGCATGAAATTCACAGTTTATATGTTAATAGTTGAGAAGTGCGTTATCTTCCATAATTCCAAGAAAAAAATCCATCCAGATCTTCGAGAATCCTAGAAAAAGAAAAATAAAGGCTTCGGCCTGAAAGTAACGTCCAGTCCGTAGCGCGCCAGTCCGTTTGCTTGATTAACAACGAAACAGGTGAGTAGAACACTTCGAAGAACTATTGAATCGACCAGCCACACTGAACCCACCCAACATCGAAGCAGCACCCACGCACGTCCCAATCGATGTTTGCCCGTCAACAATGGGAGAAATCAGCATGGCCGTCAGGCATATCAAGAGTGACAAAGCAGCAAGACTAGACAACATTTTAGCAGAGGCTCTGAAAGCAGACGTAGCGGTAACTGCAAGGATACTCCACATTCTATTCTTCAAGAACTGACATGAAGAACAAGTACCAACAGACTGGAAAGAAGGACATTTGATCAAGATACCAAAGAAAGGCGATCTCAACAACTGTGATAACTACAGGAAACGTCTTCAACAGGGTACTGGTAAACACAATGAAGGACCGCGTAGACGCCCAACTTCGAGACTAACAGGCAGGATTCCGTAAGGAAAGATCGTGTATAGACCAAATCGCAACTCTACGGATCATTGTGGAACAATCAATTGAATGGAATTCATCACTCTACATCAAATTCATTGACTACGAAAAAGCTTTTGATAGCGTGGACAGAACAGCACTATAAAAGCTTCTTCGGCACTATGGCGTACCCGAGAACATAGTCAGTACCATACAGAATTTCCGTGATGGATTACTTTGCAAAATTGTGCATGGAGGATAGTTGACAAAGTCGTTCGAAGTGAAGACCGGTGTCTCTCTTTCTCCTGATGATCGACTGGATAATGAAGACATCAAAATCTGAAGGGAAACGCTGGATACAATGGACATCTAGGATGCAACACAAATGTCAAGACAGTTCTACTGTATGCGGCTGAAACCTGGAGAACTTCGAAAGCCATCATCCCGAAGATACAGGTGTTTATTAACAGTTGTCTACGCAAAATACTTCGGATCCGTTGGCCAGACACTATTAGCAACAACCAACTGTGGGACAGAACAAAACAGATCCCAGCGGAGGAAGAAATGAGAAAGAAGCGCTGGAAGTGGATAGGACACACATTGAGGAAAGCACCCAACTGCGTCACAAGACAAGCCCTCACATGGAATCCTGCAGGCCAAAAGAAAAGTGTGAGACCAAAGAACACATTACGCCGGGAAATGGAAATAGACACGAGAAAAATGAACAAGAATTGGATGGAACTAGAAAAGAAGGCTCAGGACAGATTGGGTTGGAGCATGGTGGTCGGCGGAGTATACTCCATTCGTAGTAATAGACGTAAGTAAGTAACTAAGTAAGGTATCTTTACGATTGACTGAACCAATATTCTCATTGAGATCAATGACGAAGTAGAGATGGAAGACTAGTATGAAAAGTAGTGAAATTGAGTGATTAACTGATCAGGAATGTGACTCTTGTAACGATAGAATAATAGCCACTTCAGTATCAATTAAGAGAAGACATTAAACGAAAAATGTTAGAACTAATGGTGATTCGCTGAAAAAATAGAATGAAGACGTTTAGATGAGGAAATTTTTCTTCTCAACAATATCAATTTTTGAAGTTGTACAAACCAATTTATAGGTAACTATTTTGTATGTAGTATTCTGTGGTAAAGTATAGTGCGTTGATCAAATTATCGAAAATAGTCAAACTTGCTTGAGTGGAAGTTAATCAAAATGAAACCGAACGAGCTATATACAAACTTTCATGAGTAAGGCGCTGTGAGTTGGTGGAGGAATTCAATCCATTCTCTATCTCCGTGAGACGCAGAATATGCAATGAAGACGAAATTGACGATGGACCGAATATAATCCGAAAAACGCTTCTGAAATATTTTCTTCAACCCATGCGCAATGAAAGCAATCTGAAACCGACATGTCTAGTCAGAATATCTCTCACTGTTCCAAAGAAAGTTCTGTTCTTGAATAATGAATTTATGGGTGACAGGGCATCTAAGACACCAACGAACAAACGTACAAATTTTTGAGAAAAGTCTTTTCTAATACACAGCTCCAAACTGTTTGATCTATCAAGAAAGTCATTCAGGGAAGTCTTAAGATTCATTTGCTACCTCTGGCCATCTCAATATTGATCAACAAGTTTGCTTACTCTCGTGAAGCAGTTTGTGGCTGTAACTGATGAACGAATATCCAAGCACCACTCTGTATGATTATCTAAAGGGATGAACAAATCAATCAACAACTCAGTTGTCAAACACAGTCGATTCAGTTCAAATCCATCACGCGAATCTCCGTTCAAATTCCCTTACACAATAAATAGAACAGGGTCAAAAAGCTTTGGATGAGGCCGAAGCTATAGCAAGAGGAGAGGACTCACGTTTAATCCACTATACGTCAACGGCCTTAGCACCCATAGAATGTTACAAACTAGAAATCTGCAACACCCATCTCTTATATCACACACTAATACATGCGAAAACATAATCTGGAAATACAATCGTGCAAATTCAGGAGTCGATATTGTCAAGAAGATAAGTTTCTTCATGAAACATCTTCATTAGTTTTATTGACAATTAGTGATATTCAATGATACAGCGAATCATGTTTTCAGTTCCATAATGATTATCATTGATTGCTTGTTGGTTTATCTATTTATATTTCGTCTTCTCTACTTCGATCAAGCGTGCATTCATGTTTCACTTCTCTACTTCATTTGAGACCACAGTTTGTTTGGTAACTAAAAGATATGGTTGGGCGAATTTAGGAGATAACATCGGTCGACAGGAACACATTATTCTCGATGAACAGTCTTTACTTGGCTTGAACACATCATGTACTTCTAACGTCCTCCTAAATCTAATTGGGTTAGGGACTGTCACTTGACGATTCATTATTCAAGATTACTTAGTTGAATATTGCACACGATCATCGCATCTACTTCAATTCTACTCATCTAATATGCGTTTTCTCACTAGAAATATCCCAAAAAGCACTGAAATAGTAGTGCAAAGCATCGGAATATTTCTGATGACCTCAGTTGTTTGTAGAAATTTCAATGATTATACTTTCTCTTCATCTATCACCTCATTATATTTAATTATTCAAACAATATGGTATTGTCTATTGTGTCGTGGGTGTGATATGAAACTTTGTCAGAATAATGAATACCGCTTTCTAACTATGTGACTGACAGTCATCTACTCATACAGAACAGAGGTGAATAGAATTCTCATTTTACAAAACATTCCTGCTTTTGTGAAAAGCAAGTAAATTGAAAACAAATATTTTGGCAGTCAATTCATAGTTAGTCTTGTTTCAGCTATGAATAAACACTGTAACCATTTACTATCTAAATTGAAGTGAGTTTAATGGTCGTTCTCTGATAGAATCAGTTTGTTTTCACTTCCTCAATTTCTGAACCGATGGAACGTTCATTAGTGACCACAATTCTATTCTATTAAGACAGTCTATAACATGCTGACTCTGACGTGAAATTAGGACTGTATGGCAGGCATCGGATGAAAATTAGAATGGATAAAATCATATAATAAAAGATATAGTTATTAGTTTTATTAACACTTTACTATCTGTATGCACTATCTGTTCTGATAAAACAGCCATCCTCATTCCAAACATGACTTCCACTCCTTCATTTGAACTACCTCCACCTTGATCAGTATCACAACTCATTGTTCTTTATTACTGCATTCTCTCATCTGGAGCTACTGATCACATTTCACTGTGACAAAGAGCTAGTATGAATTTGATCCAATAATTAATCATTCCTATGTCTGTTCCACTACAAAACGTAAAGCATTGTTTATCGTTCATATCCGAGGGCTTTGCTGTTCCTCGGTTTCTTATTTTCAGAATCTTGTTCTGAGGGCACCAACTATGGAACTAATGACATTTGGAACAAACCTGATGTACGCGGTTTTCCAACGTCATAGTTCACTCCAGGCGCTCTACAATTCTAATTGTGATAATGTCTGACTTCAACCAATCTACGAAATTTTGCGACTCTCCTCCATTGTCTTAGCTGAGTAACTGGCCCATACCTGACACACATCAACCACAATGATCACGGCATCGCAATCGAACTAAGAAAATTATCTCCTACTTTGATTGGCTCTTCTGAAATAAAACTCGACAAACTACGCAATCCAATACTAACTATTATGATTATATCTGTCGATACTATCATTAGATTTATTATCATTGTTGCTAGTTCTACAAATTTTAACATTCGTGCCATAAATAAACCGCTTACCAGTAATGATCGTAGTACAAAGATACAATTACTCATAATAACAATACCACTGACATTATTGCCCCTTCCATTATTAATACTATGTTTATTATTATTATTATTACAGTGAACGAAGACATGGTGAGACCAACCAATTTAATTTTAAATGTGAAATCACAGCGTCTTCGAAAAATACGAAAACCGTACATAAAATACTTTATTCGTACATCTTCCGTCAGTTGTCCCTCATAAACTTCATCGTTCCTTAGTTCTTTTTCGTTACATTTACTCCTTATTACGTTCTCTTCAACTCGATTTTCACATTATTCTGTTGTCAGACATTTTATTTTGATTTGTATTAAATATTATTCATGTCAGCCAGCATAGGCAGTATACATCACAACAATACTACAACTTCCGAGTAATCGGATGTACAATGTGGAATATAGCAATGTCGTGAACAATCTATGAATCTTAACAATTACTTTCCGTTACATGATAAATATTTTCTTCCAATTCATGACTATCATTATCATCGCTGTTAATGCACATATTAGCTTTTGCATACCAGATACATTTCACACTTGATGTTGTCGCATTTCGGCATTTTTCAATGGAATCGTGTTTTGAACAACTCACTGTGAAAAAAATTAGGGAGACGGCATTTCAAGTTATAAAACAGAAGATACGTGAATAACAAAGTGTGTACCTGATATCAGTTTTATCATCAATCTATATCTTGTAAACCGTTTCTGCATGTGTGAAGTGCACAATCAATTCGTGAGTTCACTGGCACTGACTATTTCAAAATCAGTGCATGAAGGGCAGCTGTTCTCAAGCCGAAAACTGATTGTCAATGTTGTTGATTCGACGGAAAGACAAAGGAATAGTGACTTTGTTTTTCAAATCATCATTGTGGATTCCACGAAAATATTTTCACCAACCCATTATGTGATAGAAGGTTTCGAACAACTGAGCTTAACAGACAGATATTTGCAAAACCACTCTCACATAGTCTACACTATTATTACTATCTTTCAAAAAATACTTTCTATGCGAAATCGTATATTAGACTAGTAGAATTCAGGTAGACATGATGATTATATGTAATATTCAAGCACATCATACTGACTGAATCGTCAAGTTACAGTCTGAACGATCCAAACAGATTTAGGAGCACGTAAGAAGCATGTGTATGTTTAGGCCAAAGAAAGAACGTTTATCGAAAATAATACGTTCCTATGGTTCAATACTATCTTCTAAATCAATTCAACCAGATTTTCTAGTTGCCAAACACATTGTGGTCTCAAATGAAGTACAGAAGTGAAACATGATGGTCCGCTTGATCAAAATAGACAAGACGACATACAAACAATTAAACCAACAAAAATCGATGATGATTATCATGGAACTGAAATCTTACATCACTATCTCTCTGACTGTCACTAATCTTCAATGAAACAATTGTTAACCTTTCAGTGATGAACTGAGGCAGTTTTTTCGACTTGATATCCTGGTTCCAGATTATTTTCAATGCACATGATTTGGAAGCCATTGTGCAGAATTGTTCGTCGGATTATATTCAGTTCACCATCGATTATGTCTTCATTGCATATTCGTCTGGCTCTTGTGCATAGAGAGTAGAATAATTTCCTCTTCCTACTCAGAACTAAGAAGTCTATATCCCGTTCCACGTCATTTTGATTGACTTCCACTCAAGTACGTTTACTATCTTCGATATATTTGTCAAATCGCTTATATTTATTCACAGTATACTACATGTAAAAGAATCACCTATGATCCTATCATTATAAGTGTGACATTTCTGATCGATTATTCATTCTATTTCATTAACTTTATTACTCGTCTTCCTTTTCTAATTTCTCGCTGACCTCAGGGCTTGGTTACAAGTGACAATAATACTTTTGGTCGGTCGAAATCAAACCCAATAAGAGTAAAATATGTGTGATATCCTGATTGGTAGAAATTATAAATTAGCTAACAAAGAAAAAAACGAACATGTCAGTGTAGGGTATGAATTTAGTTCTGTTAAGGCCTTCAACTAACTCATTTGAAAGACAATGTAGTTCAAACGACCTATAAAATAATCATTGAACCAATATCACGTTGAAATGAAGTATTGCATGAGCATCTGTGCTATCTGTTTCTGCCATGTAGATATTTCAACAAGTTATCTATTTTTGTTTGTTTTAATATATCATTATGCTTATTAACCTATCCTGGTGCACTTCTGAAAAGTGTACAACATTTCATTGTCAAAGTTACAAAGAGCCCAATAACAGATAATGTGGTCGCTGGCAAAATGTAGCGAAAAGAATATACATTATTCAGATGTTCATTTACTGGACTGCTAACACCTAACTGACGATCACTCAATATTTATCGCCAGGATCGACCAAGAAGTAAAAAACGGAAACTTGTTGAAATACCTCACGCTGAGAATTCTATATTGTACCAAAAATAAAATATTGAATAAAGCTTATAACAATAATAACACACCTTGTACCTACCGACAGTATTCCTCTCCTTCTTTGTGCAAAGTTATGCCAGTGTTATTTCCAGGTGTAACAATTCCAATTCATCAATTTCAAACTGTTTTCTGTGAGCTTGCTTTTATACAAACTAACCTAACCAGAAATCCTTGTGTTAATTGGGAAGAAATGAAGAATATTGTAGAGGAAAGTGTATTCGATAACTTCATCATCACACTCTACAGTTACAAGTTCACAAACATAGTGTGGGAAAGGCTAACATTGAGCATTCAAGTGAATTAGACGATGTTGTGTTAAAACGTGACGACTCTGTGTATCAGTTGTGTGATAAATGCCTCAAAAATGTGTCATCTGTAAGCTGGATTGGTTATTCTCAGAAGATTGAAGTGATTCGGTGTGAGGTGCCCAATTGTAATCAATGTAATAATCAAACGAATGATACGCGAGAAATGAATGTCAGTAGAATATAATTTGATCAGTGGAGTTAATAATAATTTAGATAGCAGTAATAAAAATAAAAATTGTTATTATTTTCATTATTGTTCGAGTGCCAATACCAATGATATAAATTGTAATTTAATTAATAATGAGGAAAACGCAATGTGAAGATAATGTACAATAAGACGGGTTGTCATCAAGGTAACAATGTTAAGAAAGTTATGCGGATTGAGGAAGCTGAATATGCAGACTGAGAACTGTATAACGCAAATGAGAACACTAAAGAAATTAGGGGATATATAGCACACGACATGCAGTTAAGATATTATCCCGAAGTTATTTCACCACGAGTGTTTTGGGAAGATAATGGCATCTTCATAGCTTTCAATCACAAAGTGCTTTTAGTCACATCACAGCGAGAATCATGGGAGTACGGATCGGCTGTTTTGATCTTCTATGTAACTCCTCATCATCGACTTTTGTTGGTTTGTTTGCTTGTATTTCGTCTTGTCTATTTTGATCAAGCAGGCATTCATGTTTCACTTCTCTAATTCGTTTGAGACCACAATGTGTTTGGTAAGTAAAAGATATGGTTGAAAGGATTTGGAAGATAACATCGGTCGACAGGAACACATTATTCTCGATGAACAGTCTTTACGTGGCTTGAACACATCATGCACTTCTAACGTCCTCATAAATCTCATCGGGTTAGGGACTGTCACTTGACGATTCATTATTCAAGATTACTTAGTTGAATATTGCACATGATCATCGCATCTACTTCAGTTCTACTTATCTGATATGCGTTGTCTCACAAGGAATATTCTTTAAAAAAACACTGCAATAGTAGTGCAAAGCATCGGAATATTTCTGATGACCTCAGTTGTTTGTAGAAATTTCAATGATTATACTTTCTCTTCATCTATCACCTCATTATATTTAATTATTCAGATCATATGATATTGTCTATTGTGTCGTGGGCGTCATATGAAACTTTGTTAGAATAATGAATACCGCTTTCTAATTATGTGTTTTTGTGACTGACAGTCATCTACTCACACAGAACAGTGATGAACGGAAGTCTCATTTTACAAAACATTTGTGCTTTTGTGAAAAGCAAGTAAATTGAAAACAAATATTTTGGCAGTCAATTCATAGTTAGTCTTGTTTCAGCTATGAATAAACACTGTAACCATTTACTATCTAAATTGAAGTGAGTTTAATGGTCGTTTTCTCATAGAATCATCAATACATGCAATCATTTTCGCAGTATGGTGTTGTTAAGCTATCGATTGAAATCATGAATCGATGAATATTAGTCTGTCACTTTAAATGTAGAGCACTGGACTATTATCTAACATACATGGATTCTGATATCTTTGAAAAACCTATCAATCCCCACAACCCTACCTTGCTGATTATCATGTGCTCACTGCTAACTAGCTCCTTCTCGGGATTCTCGGAGTTCTTGTGGGCAACTGTGACCATTCGAGCTATCCCTTTCAGGCAGAGAAAGGTATCTATCTCAGACATTTGTGGGTAGTTGCACATCCTCGTGGATTTGTTGAAATCAGTCACCGACACTATTGAATGTCAAGTAGGTGGTCTAGTGTTTATGCATTGGCGCGCCAGACCAAAGATCCTGTGTTTGAATCCCACGTGCGGGATTGTGGATGCGCACTGCCGAAAAGTTTCTCACTAAGACGAAACAGTTATTCAGTGCCTCCAGATTTTCAACAATAGTCCAATATTCATCAAATTATATTCTCAATTGAAATACAGTTCAAATATTAGTGCCTTTTTTGACATTCAGTTAAAACAGTTTGTTATTATCAGAATGGGTTTTGTGAAGATTTTTAGAAATTTCACAAGTTGAATTCATGAGCGAATTGAAGCTAGACCACCATGGAAAACCTGGAAGCGCTGGACGGCCGTTTCGTCCTAGTTAGACATCAACACCGTTGGATGCCGGCTCAGTGATCTAATGGTTAAGTGCTCGCGCGCGAAAGCAGTAGATCCTGGGTTCGATTCCCGCGGGGAGCGGGTTCGTGGATGCGCACTGCTGAGGAGTCCTATACTAGGGCGAAACGGCCGTCAGCGCTTCCAGGTTTTTCATGGTGGTCTAGCTTCAATTGGCTGACGATTTCAACTTATGAAACAGTTTGTGCCACTTTGATCTCAACCAATCAAGTCAAATTAATGCGTCATTGACAGCCCATTAAAAAATTATTACACGTAACAAAGTGTTTGTTCGTGAACACATGAGCATACATTTTGAACTACAAATAAACCAATCACTTATTTTAAAGTATTGCCAATCATATCCAAAAGCATTTTCATCATTGGAGGTCAGGAATTCAACCAATGGTGGATAAATATCTGCCTACGTCCTCGATAGCTACAAAGATATTGGATAATAATGGGTTTGTCTACCGAAATAATTGGTTAACAATGAAGAGATGATTTTATGAAATTAAATCTTTGCAATGGTTACTTTGAATTATAGAAAGTCAGAAAGAAACAAACATACACCTGAAAACTCTATATAAACCTAACAAATTCTGGTAAGATTGTTATACTATTTTGAACGGAAAGATGAGGTGAGTGTTGACTGAACACGCGAAGTTATTGTGTGTACTGTATGGATTTCGGTCTGATTCAATGAGATAACATTGTTTTGTTCATATCAACCATTTTAGATATACTTCTCTGTCTGATCTGTTGATACCGGTTTATTTGGTCGTCATCGTGCTTTCCGAATTCTTCGACTGTCAGGATATCTGCGAAAATCCTGGATTAGCGGGATATGAAAATGTGATTTCGGATACGGGTTCATATAAATATGTAAGTATACAGTCAGATTCTAATGCACATACACAGTCTCATCATTATTACTACTCACGAACAATACGTCACAATCAGAAGTATCCAGTTGTTAGTGACAATTTTAAAAAAGTTAGTACCGATCAGGTGAGTTGACTACATTTTGTAATGGAACAACTAATTCTTATGCTTCCATCTTTTAAGAATGTTTTCCCGAAATCTTCGTTTAAATTTTACGGTATTAACGTCAAAAGATTTGAGATTTATCGTCATGGTAAGATAATTTTTTCTCTTTCACTTAAAATTGTTATTGAGTTTTGTTAATCACAATTCATTCCATGAATCAAGTTTGCTAGAATTTCTTCAATGAATCAGTTTTATGCTTCTTCTGACATTCAAAACTTTTGATAGATTCCTTTTCTTCTTGTTGAACTTATCAAACGTTCCATGTCTCATAGCAAACTAATTACAGTTTATGAAATTCATTTTTGTCTCCAGTTCATTTCGAACCATTTCATTCATCCACTATAGAATTTCAATCAAATTCTATGTTTTCATTAAATATAGGCTTTATAACAATATTCGGAGAAAAAGAAATCGGAAAGATATATAATACTGTTCAGGGCTATTCTTTGCCTGACTATGAGATGGTAGAGAACAGTGAGTTTTTCTATTATCCCATAATGTTTTCTTTTGTTTGTTCTCACACACGTGTTGTGCATAAATGGTTCAGTATTTAGCTTGATTATTACACGAAAGCTGACCATTTCACAGTGACTATATTGTTTCTGTGATTTGGTACCAGAACCTGTGTTCACAGCACGTATTCATTACTGTCAAGTTAAAATATCAAATAAACACAGCGATTCACTACAAAATAAACACAAATCGATTCAGTAGAAATTATAAACCAAGCGATGTGGTTGCTGAGTGAAAATGAACTGTTATCCAGTTTATTTAAACAACAATGCGAAAGATGTCTCACCGACGCGATACGTCTTTCTAGATTAAATGAATCAAATTGATCGCATGTGCAACACTAAGCAATGTTGTTCAACAGGTCAGTTTGAGTCATTAACTTTATGAACTGTCAAATTATACTTGACGTCTTCCAACTCTTTTCTGACACTTAGTTGATTCATGAAAGTTAAATATCTCTTAGTCGCTATCTGTGGACCATTGGATGTTTAACACTTCTAAGATTATCCTGTTTATAAAATAATGACATTAAAACCCACGCCCACACAATCAATCAACGAATGATGATTGTTCATTCAAATGTACCAGTTCACTTAAATCTCGGAAGGAAGGAAGGTGATAACTCGTCTGTCAATACATTTTTTGTTAGAATGTATATTTATTAAAAGAGGTAGATATTCATTATGCAGATATACAAATATCTTTTCGATTTTTATTTTTTTCAGATGATTTCATTGCTGTCACATGGTATTTTCGGATGCTTCGTGACGGTACATATAAGTGAACATTGAATGATCATTTGATATCATATGAAATCCCAACACTTAAAACTACTCATTGTGTTTGCTCACACCTGCCTGTTCAGTTTTTGTAATTCAATTTTTCCCAATGACTGACAGAAGTAGGAATACATAACGCTTCTGCAAAATGAGGGTGGACTTGCACATGCAATCCATTGATCAATTAATCACAATGATTAGGACTCGAAGAACAGTTAACATAGACTGGAAGAGAATAGACTTGACGAGTAATAAATGGATGAATGAAGTTACAATGCCATTTCATATGTGGAAACACTGCTGCACAGATTCATCATCGTTGACCGGCTTCAATGGAACTTGATGTGAAGTCCGTTTATTGTAACAAATAAATTGTGTTATATGTTTGTCTCAAAGCTATTTTCTGCACACACCTTATACATCGACACAGTCACTCATCACATAGTGTTTCCTAAATATTGCCCGATAAAATCAATATGTCTGAGGCTATTCACTTCACATCTTCAACAAATAAATCTGTGTTATTTGTAAACGCCATGATGGGAGTCAGTCGACTGATCGATTCGCCAGTGTGGTTAATGAGTAAATAAATTCTCAATTTCCGTTTGTGAACAAACACTTCACAACACAAGTCATGTGTTCTTAGTGTCGATTGATTTGGGAGTAATGATAGAAAATATTGCGCAGAATTGTATACTTCTCGGGTTCCGAAGACTAAACAGCTGACATTCATTTTGAATAAATTGTGTTCGTATGTTTTGCATGAGGTCCACTTGATATTATTTATAACGAATTCAACGAAGGACAACATTCGAGATAACACGGTATATGTTTGCTTAAATTGGATATTTTTTGTAAGTAGGCATATACACTGTAACACCTGACAGTAACAAGCTCATCATCATTCCATAAGAATTCTAAATATCAATAGTCTTTTGTTTGCAGGTACTATAGCCAAGATAACTAATGTGATACATTCCAGTGGGAAGATATCCCTCTATTATGAGAACGTAAGTTGTACAATTGAATGGAAATAAAATTTTGTTTCAAGTACTAAAGATTAACCCACTCTCTCTTGCGTATCAATAATGTCAAATGTATCAAGATACATTGAATACGACAGAAAGAGATCAACTTTTGTAATGTGCAAACGGACTATGTGACACTATTAATAATCATTTAATGACACACACTTCAATGTACCACTTGCTAAAAACAGAGAATAATTAGAAGTGAAGAGTCATCAAAAGAAACGATGATGTCTCTTCACGACAGAAAGGGACAAACAGTTTACCGTAGAGTACAGCACGAAAATAGTCATATTGTGACAAGATTTATTTCGTCTTCTGGAGATAAGCTGATCGTAAAGTACATTGCAGAATATTCTGAGGGATTTAGTGTTTAAACTCTTGATCGTTTCAGAATGTGTATATTTTTGAATGCCAGTGTTTGATACTTCCAATACTTCTTTTCAGATCCCCACGGGACTCGAGCAAAGTCCACTGATCTCTTTAATTAAAGGTGTAATTCAGTGTAGAGAAAAGTCGGAAGGTAACAATTACTGCTGGTATTTTGATGTAGAGTAACCATGTCGACAGTTTTCTGTTAACGTAATATTACATTCCATTCGTACACGGTCATCTGCATGTCAACATGGTAAACCGCCGTTTTCGCTCACAGTGATCATTTATAACTGTATTACAGTCTACAATGATTAGTTGATTTGAATGTAAGACAAATCGATTGAAGTGCAATTAAAGTGTTGAGGATAATCGTGAAGGATAAAGTCGAAATACTTTTCGTAAAATCACTGTCCAACAATTACTGTATACTGGATATTCAACGTCAATTATATGTTGACAATTCTTGAATGGAATTTTTGTAGTTACACCCGATAAAGAATCTTAGTGAAACCCAATAATGAAAATGTCTAATGTCTTTGGAACAATGGAACACTGTATTGAAATCAAAGTACATGTGTATTCAATTCAACAACGGTCATCCTTATCAATGTGACAAATTCGATTTGAGTTGTTGTGATGAACTTGTAATGGTTCTGTTTCAGTCTTTTGTGATAAATCACACAGACAATGAATTTCGTGATCCACATTTTCTGACGTTTTTTAACCCAATATTACGAGTGATAGAACCATGATGTGTGAATATCACTACATTAAAATTGTGGATAGCTATTGGAGAATGCTTACACATATATTTAACGACGGACTGATCCAGACAGGGTTATATGAACGACAATATTTGACAGACCATATATCTACTGATTTATTCACTTGCTCACTCACCCGCTCATTCACTCACAGAAAAAACAGTCCCACTTGTTGTCCTCAGTCCTTTGACTACTCAAATAGAAACAAAAGAGTGATGCTTGTAACTGATAGTTGTTTTATACAATGCTCAATCTTCATGCCTTACTGAAGTGATCATGTGTTGTCTTAAGATCAAGCTGAGTTTCAAGATAAGCGTTTAGTGAAAGCGATTCGGTGGGATACAATGTTTTGTCATTAAATGTGAGACAATACACTAAATATTTGGTCAAACGGAATACATTGATCGGTTGACATATGTTACTTAGTCTTGAACAGTAAATCTCAATGTTGACTATGTGTTATTTGAAAAAGTCGAAAGAATTGTACCGAGTTGAACATGTTTCTTGAAGATGTTGCACTGAGAATGTTTTAAAATGAATCAGAAATTCAATATTATCATTTTTCATTTACTAGTTGCAACTCGAATAAGGCTTGAAGAATGGAAAACAAGTGACACGTTGGTGGAGTTTGAACCTATCGATAGTATGTTAAACCTTATTTACTCAGCATTGAATATTTACGCACTTGAATATATCACTTCTGTTTCATCATATCATAAATTCCAAGTGTAATTTTATTTAGCCATTTCACGATATCCAGTATTGTTTCACTGTTGACGCTTCCCTTGCTATTAATAATTACACGTCGATTTGCTGTTGGATATTCAAAATGATTAAGCACTGAATTTGAACTACTACAGAAGTCTTTACTTTCTTCAAATTTACAGATGTGACAGAACCTGAAATAACAACTCCTTCAGAATGGATGACAAGTGACACGTCAGTGGAGCCAAAACCTATCGAAGGTATGTTAAACCTTATTTAATCAGCATTGAATATTTACGCACTTGAATATATCACTTCTGTTTCATCATATCATAAATTCCAAGTGTAATTTTATTTAGCCATTTCACGATATCCAGTATTGTTTCACTGTTGACGCTTCCCTTGCTATTAATAATTACACGTCGATTTGCTGTTGGATATTCAAAATGATTAAGCACTGAATTTGAACTACTACAGAAGTCTTTACTTTCTTCAAATTTACAGATGTGACAGAACCTGAAATAACAACTCCTTCAGAATGGATGACAAGTGACACGTCAGTGGAGCCAAAACCTATCGAAGGTATGTTAAACCTTATTTAATCAGCATTGAATATTTACGCACTTGAATATATCACTTCTGTTTCATCATATCATAAATTCCAAGTGTAATTTTATTTAGCCATTTCACGATATCCAGTATTGTTTCACAGTTGACGCTTCTCTTGCTATTAATGATTACACGTCGATTTGCTGTTGGATATTCAAAATGATTAAGCACTCAATTAGAACTACTACAGAAGTCTTCACTTTCTTCAAGTTTACATAGAAATCACGCCACAAAACGATGGATGAGATGATTTAATCCTCGAAATCGTTCATCGTCTGTTCGCAAATTGTGTATTACCGAGGTCGTGTTCGTTAGGTTTTCATTGATTATATATGATATCCAATTTATCTGAGTTATTGAAATCACTGAAACACAACAGATAGCTGTGATCATCTTAAAGGTATTAGTTTCATTTCTTAAATCTCTGCTTTGTCATGCTTGTTCGATAAATCGAAGGTGTAGACAAGTCACGAGTTCAAATTGCAATTTATCATAGTCGATATATATGTACAGTAACAAAATTACTGACGGTCAACACAATATAAGAGTGTCTCCTTTCTCATGACTATGTAAAGTGAGTGTGTAGTGGCTGTGCTTCGACAACCAATCACCCTCGAACCGCTATATATATAGAGAAATGGACGAGTCACCGAATAGATTGAGCAGCTCATAATGAAGCTAGCAGAATGAATACATGCGTAGGCGCTGAACAATGTTCAAGCATATCTATTTCATACAAGCACAATAATAATAACAATACAACGAGTTGACATACCATGGATGACTTTGTCCATTAAATAGGTCAAAAAAAGAACTTGACTGAACTAAACTCAATTGCACGTGAGTCGCTATAATTGTCTACGGACACTTTTTAGTTCACCATGTGTTAGATAATTGAAATAACGTTTCGACTACTGGTAGAATCGCTCGATAAATTAGTGTTCCGATCGCCTTCAGTATTTGTCGAACAAAATATTATTTTCACTAATCCAATGAGTCGGATGTGCTAACTGACGTTAAACAGACTAGAACGTGGCCACATATTTTGAAACCGTCCATCACGTAATAGGTTAAAGAGAATGTTTTTGTGGAAGCCACAATGATGATTTGAAAAACAAAGTCACTATTCCTTTGTCTTCCCATCGAATCAACAACATTGAAAATCACTTTCCGGCCTGAGAACAGCTGACCTTCATGCACTGATTTTGAAATAGTCAGTGCCAGTGAGCTCACGAATTGATTGTGCACTTTACACATGCAGAAACGGTATACAAGATATAGATTGATGATAAAACTGATATCAGGTACACACTTTGTTATTCACGTATCGTTTGTTTGATAACTTGAAATGCCGTCTCCCTAATTTTCTTCACAGTGAGTTGTTCAAAACACGATTCCATTGAAAAATGCCGAAATGCGACAACATCAAGTGTGAAATGTATCTGGTCTGAAAAGGCTAATATGTGCATTAACAGCGATGATAATGATGTTAAAGTAAGTAATTGTTAAGATTCATAGATTGTTTACAAAATTGCTATATTCCACATTGTACATCCGATTACTCGGAAGAAAATTTCATTACAACGAATACGTTTCGATTTCATGGTAACAACAAACAATGAATGCGGTCATATTAATTTTTGGAGCTCACTGAGCTTGTGGTGACTTCAGAAATCCAGTATGTAACTGTATATCTATGTGAATTGCCATGAATCACCGATGAAATCGGTTTGAGTGATGAAGCGTATTCCGTTGGAAATTGTATATTATGTTTGCATAATTGTTGACAGTTTGTAGACTCTCGTTGTTAAAGCGCAGAACAAAGGAATCACTGAAATTCACACTGAAGAAAAATTTCGGAAATATACTGAAAAAAAACTAAACCGTATTCGGTGAATATTTGATATTTAGTATTAATGCTACTGTTTCGTTTCTCTTTCAGAACACCACTACAGAAATAAATGGACACAGTAAACATAATAACACACCTCGTTACTTGTATATCGTGATACCAGTAGTCGTCGTCGTCGCCTTCTGTGTCATATGCATCGGTTGTGCTATTTGGATGTATAAGAGAAAGAAGAGTAGTCCATGATTTACAGAAACGTCTTATCGTTTGTTTTTATTATTTTGATCGAGTTGTTTTATTCTGTATTTCATCCGAAAACTTCTTTACATTTTGTTAACCGTTTCAATTATTTGAACAAGTTTTATACCATTTTCTGTTTGTTAACGTATCGACTGAAGTAATTCGGTTGATTAAATAACTGAAATATTTACGTGGATTGTTTTCTCTCAATTATTAAAAGCTGAATTGTATTCTAAGAGTTTTACAGTATTCAGTTTAGAAATGAGCAGTATTCTGTATATGTGATTATGTGATCATTGCAATCAATAATGAATCCGTTGTGAATGTTCAGTTTGATGTAGTCTCACCACGGGAAAATATTATTTGAAATTTACAACGGTCATTGTTATAAATTGATCAGTCAAAATACCATACTAGTTGAGCGTATACTCACGTAAGACTGAAGAACAGTGTGTATTGAATAAAGTAGTAACAGTCCGACCGTAGCATTGCTAAGATGACAGATTTGAAAGAGAAGAACAATACGGTGTTTTTCTACCAGTTGATGATCACTTCATTATACACTATTTATTTAATAATTATTCTCACTCACACGTAATTATGAGAAAGGATATTGCAAATATTCATTTGTATTGTTTGGTTGAGTCTTCCCGTTGATGTTTAGGACTGAAATCACACAGTATGGCTCAACCTTGCAGAAGTGGTTATTCTATATAACTTGTCTTTAATCATCGTAATTATGTTATTCTATATTTAGCCTAAAGGTGTTCTTTACAAGCGCCAAACGTTAGATCGTGCATTGTTACTATACAACTAGTCAGAGTAGACAATGATGTGACTCCATGTAAGATCATATAGATTAGGCAGTCACATCACGACATATCCACAATTTTAGGATTCGGTCCATTATTGTAATGGTACCATTAAAAATTAGATCATAATTCCACACAATGTGTAACTTAACTGAACAAACCACATGTCACCGTCACATTACACGTTCAGCATAACTCAAATGTGACTGATAGACTAGATTGAACACAAGAAATAAATCTATTCCACGGTTGAACATACAATTACGTAATACGTCGTATGCAAGTGGTTATGACATTTTTCTCCACCTTTTCAATTATGTACAACAACGACTATTAGGCTATGCATCGTTTACTGCCTAACAACATTGAGCAAATATTTATCCAACATATCAGTCTAATTGATATGAACATTCAAATCCCTCAACGGAAATCCATTGTTCTTCTTGCGTTATGTGGTAGTGTTTACGAATTAAGCGTAGACCTCATACACACTAAATAGGATAATCAGTAGAATAAAAGATAAAACGGTAAGGAACTGAAATACGAAAACAAAAATGAAATAACGATGAGTTTTCTGAGTGACAACTTAAGGAAGATGGGCATATTGTGTATTTAGTGTATTGTTTACAAATAATGAAATTAGATCGTCATCAGGCTTTCCTCTAATATACATGAATATTTATACGAAAACGTAAACCAATCAAGGCAATATGGGTCAGTACTCACAATGAAATAGAATAAGTCTCTACACATAATAGGTAAAAGTACAAGTTGATAGTAGTAGGATGACAGGTGAACTCATAATAGTAAGAATAATAAAATACAATAAGAAGACTCTTATTAAATAGTTAATCGTTGAAAATAGAAGGTCAAATAAACATGGGTAAATAGACTAGGAATAGTCAACACCAAAACATTGAAATCATTACGTAATAAGATGTGTGTAACTAATTAGATAGTGAAGAATACAAAGAGGCGGATAATTACAAACCAATAATGGATGTGGAAATAAGGTTAACGATAACACAAATAGAATAAAATAAATAATGATAATAATAATATTTAAAACAAAAAAATTGTTGGTTAAGTTATAACTGGCCACAAAATTTTATGATCATTACGTAATAAGAAGTGTGTAAATCATTAGATAGTGAAGAATAAAAGAGGCGGATAATTACAAACCAATAATGGATGTAACGGATGAGTGTGAAACTACAGAATTGAGTATATTGGCATGAAGAGGGGTTTCTTCCATACACGCTTCTACTTAGTGTGCCGTCACTACGTCTGCTTAGTGTAACGTCAAGGACGTTCAGCTTATTATCATGCTCGCTTTCACCAGTGAAATTGATCGCTGGGTGAACACTGTTGAATTGGTCTAGGAGTTTCTCTTTACTAGTGTTTTGATCTACGATGATGAAGGTGTCGTCAATGTATCGGCAATATAAATCCAGTTTCTTAATAGTCTCATTGAGAGGTCCATTTTCCAGCTTTGCTAGGAAGAGATCAGCTAAAATCGGGCCTAGAGGAGAGCCCATGGCTATCCCGTCTATTTGTCTATAGTAAGTATTGTTGAAGACAAAATGTGCATTCAGAGTGCATCTTAGGAGCCGTTCCCTTAGGCTATTGTTAGGCAAGCCAATGTTGATTTGGTTTTCTGATATTTGCTTGCATATAAACTTAATAGTCTCTATAAGTGGTACGTTGGTGAACAAAGTTCCTACATCCAATGAGATCATATTTTTCATACTAACATTATTACTTTCTACTTTGGAGGTTGAGTTACAGTATTTCTAACAACTGATGACGATCTGATTGAAAACAATAGTTTGTTTATATGTGTTGTTCTAATTTTCACACTGGGAATGTTTAATATTCTAAAATGATGAAATGTTTTGCTCTAACAAAGTCTTCGTTCATAACAGATGTTATATTGGTAGTTTTGAAAGTATTAGAAGTTTCAGTAGTGGTTTCATTGGTGCAAGTATTTTAGTGCGTAGTAATATCATTAGTTTTTGTTATAACTTGAAAAAGCTGTTTTTTCTTGATACAACCGCGTATAACTGAGCACTGTAACACCAAACCCTTCCAAGTCGCAATAAGAAGACAGAAGACTAACGAAAGGAATATTATTCCAAACAGTGTCAAACATAGTAAAAAATTATCAGGTATTTATAGTTTTTAGTGAGAACGAAATCATCATTACAGTCTTCTATTCCGCGTACAGGGGGTTATTAGCATTATCCAATGGGGAAGCTACACGTTGGAATTCTAGAACATTCTTCCGACAGGTGATTGGATGGAACGTCTTCGGCTCCTTCTGAGCCTCTTACAGCTTCCTCGAGTTCACCGGTCGTCCGTCGTCACACCCCCCCTTTAAAGTCCGTTGTGTAAGATTTTTTTCTTGGATCCACCTGAAGCTTGGGTGTCGCATTCCTCTTGCGGTCCATTACTCTCGAGGGTTGTACAGCTTTCTCTCTGCGTCGTTTGTCTTTTCGATATTCGCGCTCATGATGGTTCTTCTGAGATGAATCTACGAGCAATTGAAATGGAAGCCGGTTTTCTGTGACCACTGTACTATCATTTCTTCGCATTTGATTTATATGTCTTATGCATGTCCCGACATCTTTCTGGACTAGGTACAACACATTTTCGATTCCACGTTCTATGACATCTGGTTCCCACTTCCTATTACCTTGATACGATCTGACAAGTACGTTTTCACCCACCTGGAAGCTACGATTGACCTTACGAGTTTCATTCGTGGGTTTATTTGTCTTTCTGGGCGGCAACATACTGTTAAAAACTGTCCGGATTTTCCTTCCGAACATACACTCGGCCGGAGACTTTCCTTCTGGTACTGCCGGATTAGGGGTAACTCTGTAAGACATCAAGAACTTATTAATCACTTGTTCCGGGACACCCTCACCTCCCCCTTTGACCAGAGCTCTTTTAATTGTATCCACGAATCTTTCTGCCTGGCAATTCGACTGGGGATGGTATGGAGGAGATTGTAGATGCAATATGCCATTCTCGTTGCAGAAGCGTTTGAAGGCGGATGACATAAACTGAGTACCATTGTCGGTCACTAAGATCTCTGGAACCCCAAAACAGGCAAACAATCCTGACAATCTTCTTATGGTACTCTCTGAAGTCGTATTCGGCATGTCATATACTTCCGGCCATTTTGTGAAAGCATCTACAACAACTAAGTAATTCCTGCCTTGTATCGGTCCGGCGAAATCAGCATGTATTCTCGTCCGGTTTAGGCTATGCTTGTGGCTCAGCTCTCGTTGGATTATTTGCAGCCTCTTGACAGGACCAACAGCTGCGACATTTTTGCTCTATCTCATGGTCCATTGACGGCCAGTATGCATAGCTACGAGCAAGTGACTTCATTTTACTTATCCCCGGATGCCCGCTGTGGAACTGTTTAATGACTTGGTGTCGAAGATTTCTGGGGATAACGATACGATGGCCAAACATTATACATGAATCGACAACTGTTAATGACTCTCGTCGACGAAAGTATTGTAAGAGTTCTCCGTGTAATCTCGATGAAGGCCATTTATTGAGTATGCAATGGCGAACAATCTTTAATATATTATCCTTCTTGCTGGCCTCTTTAATGGTTTCAAATGTGACCGGGAGTCCGGAAACTGCGTCTGACAATATTTTGTGAACCTCGGTCTCGACATCTATAGCAGCTACAAGCACCTCTTCTTCTTATTTTTCATGCAGACCAACCAATCTTGAGAGTGCATCTGCCTGTCCGAAATCCGTTGTTGGTTGATAATTTATCTTGAAATCATAACCCAACAGTGTGGTAGCCCATCTCTGTAGTCGGTTTGCTGTATATACCGGGATGCCTTTTTTAGATCCAAAAACTGTCAATAAAGGTTTATGGTCTGTAAGTAAGGTGAACTGCCGACCAAACAACATCTTGTGGAACTTTTTTACAGCAAATATAATCGCGAGGGCTTCTTTTTCTATTTGACTGTAGTTTCTTTCAGTCATAGTCAGAGATCTTGCAGCGTGAGCGATTGCTTTCTCAGAACCGTCAGGGTAGGCATGTGAAATTACTGCTCCAATTCCGTAGTTCGACGCATCTGCTGCGACTATAATTGGAAGATCGGGATCATAGTGTATAAGGAGAAGGTTCGATGATAGAAGCTGCTTCAGTTTTAGGAATGCTTCTTGGCATTCAGTTGACCAGAACCATTTAGTTTTCTTTTTTCAATAAGCAATTAAGAGGAGCACGATGGCGATGCAGATCTGGCAGAAAAACTCCATAATGACTAACCATTTCCAAGAAAGAACGTAAAGTTGACACATCCGTCGGTGGAGGCATGGACTTAATGGCTTCGACATTTTCAGGATCAGGTTTCCTCCCGTTTTTATTAATTATGAATCCCAAATACCGGACTTGCTCCATGTAAAAATCACATTTTTCGGCACGCACTCTTAATCCATAATCTGCTATGTGTCTGAGAACCGTATCCACCTTATTCTCTAAATCAGCATAGTCTGTACCCATGATCAATATATCATCGAGATAAGCCGCGGTACCAGGAATGTCCTGTAACATAGTGTCCATAACTTGTTGGAAGATTGAAGGGGCAGTCTTTACTCCAAAAGGAAGTCGGTTATATCGGAACAATCCCTTGTGAGTGTTTATTGTCAAGTAATGCTTACACTCATCCGCTACTGGAATCTGTAGATAAGCGTCTGATAGGCCTAATTTCGCAAAATACTTACCCCAATTCAGTTTCGCAAATAAATCCTCTGGTACCGGCAATGGGTATTGATGGGCTTCGAGCGCTTCATTTAATCCAGTCGAATAATCTGCACATAACCGGATACTTCCATTAGGCTTTTTAACAATCACTATTGGAGCTGCCCAATCAGAAAAGTTTACTGGTTCGATTATTCCACTTCTTTGCAGACGCTCTAATTCTTGTTCAACAATAGGTAGCGCTGCATAGGGTACCGGACGTTTTGGTCTGAAGACAGGGGTGACTCCCGGTTTAAGAATCAATAGTGCTTTAACCTTTTGCATTCCCCCAACTCTTCCGTAAACACTTGACTGTGTCTTTCCAATACAACACTCTTCAGATCCTTTGCCACCGGTTTACTGGTTCTCACTGCGCTGCATATGCGGTTAATGGGGTGATTTGCTAATTGAAGTGCTTCTATCAAGTCTAGACCTAGCAAATCTAGTCCTGGATTCTGTGTAAGATATAAAGTTGCATTCGTTTTCGCATTTCCTTTCGAGACTGTACAACAAACCTCTCCAACAATATTTAGTTTTCCTCCAGATGCGCTGTGAGCTAACTGGGTTGTTGGGAGCACCTGTGGTTTACCGATAAGATTCCAAGTTCTCCGACTAATAAGTGTGATGTCAGAAGCGTTGTCGAGTTGCAGGCGTGCACGCTTTTTATTTATATTCAAGTTTACATACTTTCATTGGCGGAAAATTCGTGCTCGATTATGTGATACCAATATTTTGTTAGTTCGAGCACTAAATCTGTATTTCTTCGAGTACGCTTTCAAAGAATGTCGTTTATGGGTTCTTTTTCTGCAGCAGTTGTCTTTATGTCCCTTGCGATGACACTTGCTATAACAGTGTTCTTTATATGGGCAGAACCTTTTATAATGCCAACCACCACAAGACCAACATGGAGATGAAGGCTGATTATCTGTGTGCGATGCCTTTCTTGAGCAAGAATCGTTCTTTCCGCTTACAGCACGAACGTATGGCAACTGGCCATTATTTTCGACCATCGAAGTGTCATGCTTTAGGTTCACCAATCTCTGGCACTCTGCGGTTACTTCTTGTAGTGTCATATTCGGACATTGTTCAATTTTACTCAAAATTCTAGTTCTAATATCGGCATCTTCGGGAGATTGGAGGCTGCACACAAATACGAGACACTTAAACTGGTCTTCTGTCATTGCTGATATTATTCCAAACAGTGTCAAACATAGTACAAAATTATCAGGTATTTATAGTTTTTAGTGAGAACGAAATCATCATTACAGTCTTCCATTCCGCGTACAGGGGGTTATTAGCATTATCCAATGGGGAAGCTACACGTTGGAATTCTAGAACATTCTTCCGACAGGTGATTGGATGGAACGTCTTCGGCTCCTTCTGAGCCTCTTACAGCTTCCTCGAGTTCACCGGTGGTCCGTCGTCACAGTTTTGTTAGTGCCTTTAGTGATACGAATATTAGAAGTATTAGTAATGATAGTAATATTACTGGTAACGTCAGTAGTATTATTAATAATAGTCGTGGTAGTAGTGTGAGTTGTTGTAAGAGTATTAGCATTGTCACTTTTAAATATTGCACTTGTTTTAGTAGTATTGATAGCACCAATTTTATTAGTTTCAGTACAAGTGGTGGTTGTAGTAACAGTATAAGTGGGACTATTGATTTTTGTAGTTTTACGATTGTTATTAGTAGTAGCATCGTGATGTGTGCTACTGATGTCGACAGATATAAGTTTTATGTATCATCAATCGTAGGTGAAATGCCGGTAGTCTGAAGGTTGGAGTCATTGAATAAAAGAGAACGAGAATAGTGATTGATTGTTATGGAGATGAAAGAAATATAAATTCTGAGACCATTGATTTACATTTTGCAAATGAGTTTGTGGATAATGTAATTATTACCTACAATAAAATGTTTGCCATACAGCAATGCATACAACTACGGAAGGATTATGAGTTCCAGACAAATCTACATATCACATAGTGAATCGATCTGAAATTGTGGTGAATGTTTCTTGTAAGACCGTTATGATCTAATGAATGTCTGAGTTGACTTGATAACATCATCTGGCTACAAACATTTCAGTAAAATGTTTCAATGACATCTTCCATATCTAGCTTGGGTTCAATTTGAAGTGCGTTGAAATGTTGTGATGAATATATTCAACAATGCTGTGTCTTTATGAAAACCAACATTTAATGGAGTTCCACTGATAATAATCTTCAGCTCTCTTTTCATGTTTGTTTTTGTTACTGATCTACAGATGATGTCATAGTTGTTTGTTTTGGGTTGGTCTTTTTCATGTCATGATGAACTGTCCTCCGTAACGATGATCAAGTAGTATTGTTGACTCTCGAAACGACATTCTTCTAACGCTTTCATTGAGTTTTTCCACAATCGTTGCACCACACATGTCATAAATATTTACGCTGGCTAGCTCGTTACGTCAATAAGATTATCCAAACTAAGACTTCCATTACACTTTCTGTGGTCTTTCATCATTCGTATTGTCATCGTTTTTGGAATCACTGTCAGTTGATCAAGTAATTTGACGATCGATTTTTATGTGTCATCGGCACCCATTTCTGTCATTGATTATTTCGAGTTTGAAAACACCGTCGTTCATTGAGTTTTACACATACAGGAATTCAGATAAACATCAACCCGTAAATAAATTAGAATATTCAGCATTCATTAGACAAAACGTCATCATTGCTCTGTAATGAGTCAGGGCACCTCACTCAGTGATACCACATATGAGGATTCGCAGTCACTGACTCAAAATAAACATGTGAATTCGGGTCCATTTCTTTACAAAAGCTTGCAAATTCGGTAGCCGTGTCGAAATATCTGAACTTTGAATAAACACTTTGCAAATATTGAGCTTAGACAAACGTCAGACTGGTTTCATAAGATATGAGCGAAAAACAAGTCAACGTTTTAAATGTCAAACTAATTTATTGAAGTGTGTTCAGTTAATGAAAGGTGAAGTCGTGGTTCTACTAATTTTTAGATTTTCTGTAGTCACTGTCACGTACATGATTATGGATTCGATTTTATATAGGTTTTTATAACTATTCACTGGATGACCACTGCTAAGCCTTGTGATGGATATGGAGTCATTACTCAGAACTCAAGTTGCGTCTGTATTTTGAGGTGCTCTAACGCGTTCATTGAAAAGAGGAGGTCGGGGCAAACCACATCAAAACAACAGCTTATCACTCAGCAGCTAATGGCATGATTGAAAGATTCCATCGTCAATTGAAAAGCTCACTGATGGCACAAGCTGACTCTTCAAAGTGGAGCGATGCTTTACCGCTCGTACTTCACGGGATTCGTTCAACTATGAAGGAAGACATCGGATGCACTGCCGCCGAACTAGTGTATGGCGCAACCTTAACGTCACCAGGAAAACTGATCAATCGTGAATGTACAACGTCAGGGGATCCTTCCCATTTTGTAAGCTTTAGTGCAAACGATGCAGAACATCAAAGCATTATCCCCGCGAGAACATAATAATCGAGTTCAACTTGATAAACATCTTGAAACGTGCAAATTTGTTTTCGTCCGAGTAGTTGCCGTGAAAAATCCACTGAAGCCACCATATGAAGGTCCTTTTAAAGTAAATAAACGCACTCACAAATACTTGATTATCAACAGAAACGGGAACAAGGAGACCATTTCTATAGACAGAATAAAACCAGCTTTCAACAAAACTTCCCAAGACAAAGAAGAAAACACTGCGAATAAAAAATCCCTCCCATCAATTACTGCGAAACAAGAGGTGGATGAAAAACGTAGCACTACACTTTCTTGTTTAACACGTTCTAGTTGACTTATAAAGAAACCTAAACGTTATGTACATTTTGTAGACTAATAAAATCAAAAACATTCAATGATACAAATCACAAGGTTAAGTCAACTCAATTTACTAATAAAAACTATTTCTTTTCGTCACATGTAATACTTAGATCTACACTTGCGTCTAATAATCATTCACATTCATCAGCATTACTTTTTGAACAGAATATAACAAAAAGGTATTTGTCGAAACAACTGTTTCAAATCGAATGATGCTAAACGTAATTCGTGTTAGTCTACACTAATGAACAAAGCGTATCTGCATGTTATAGAGGTCTAACTCTCCCAAACAGATTCAAACTCGTGCTATCCAAATAAAGAGTCTGAGAGGTAGTCATCCAGCTACTTAGGCTCGTAACTGGCTTCTGGTACTTTTGAGATGTTTACAATTCATTGAAGTTCATTACAATTCATTAATCGTTGAAATCTGATCAATACTAAAAGATAAGACAAATAAAAAGTTGGCTAACATTCAGTGATTTATCAATTGTAATTGTTCCACAACAGATGCAAGTTTGCTTCTATATTAAGACAGAACATGCACAAGACAATCAATCGCAGTGAACAAGTTCAATTTGCTGATCATAGCGCTGACTATAAGATACAATTAACTGTAATTGCAGACACAACTGTTAAGTATTCATAATAATGGTGACAACAGTAATGTTCATAATACTGATTCAAGTGTTATGTAGATTTTCAGAAGTCATAACTAATAAGGCATTTGAACAGATGAGATGCGAAACGGTTATTTTGGCTAACCGTTAGAGCAGTAAAGCTCAGCATCAGAACAATCGTAAATTTGAAATTAGAACTTGAATGAAACAAACAACGGTGAGATCAGACATGCACAAAAAATGATTGATTGCCGGTTTAAATGTGAAAAGCTGAACAGTAATACGATTTGCTAGAGGAAATTCAATCGCTTTGTTATTTTGGTAATGGTAAAGTAAAATTTCAGCGAAGCTGGATAAAGATCTTAGACATGTCCAAGCTCTGATCTCATCATGGCACAGACATTGGATTGTGTAAACATAGTAGGTTAGTTGTAGATACATTCTTCTAATGCGCTTAATTAATTATTCAGTAATAATGATATATGTTTCTGCTATGGCAGGTACATGCCATTTCTACAGGCATGATTTACAAATTACAACATTCATTGTTTCACAGCACGCATCTCAAGCAGGGTTGTTCAATAAATATAATCTATAAAAGTGAAGATCAGTTCAATCCTTTAGATATACTGAGTAGTCTTGGAAATATTTTACAAAGTGGCATGGCGTCCACGTTACACACCAGATCCAATCTCGACATAATTGGATCAAATTCATACTAGCTCTTGTTGTCACAGTGAAATGTGATCAGTGGCTCCAGATGAGAGAATTCAGTAATAAAGAACAATGAGTTGTGATACTGATCAAAGTGAAGTTAGTTCAAATGAAGGAATGGAAGTCATGTTTGGAATGAGGGAGGCTGTTTTATCAGAACAGATAGTGCAAACTGATAGTAAAATGTTAATAAAACTAATAACTATATCCGTTATAGCATGATTTTTTCCTTTCTTTTTTCGACCCAATGCCTGCCATACAGTCCTAATTTAAAGTCCGAGTCAGCATGTTATAAACTGTCTTAATAGAGTAGAATTGTGGTCACTAATGAACGTTCCATCGGTTCAGAAAGTGAGGACGTGAAAACAAACTCATTCTAGAAGAGAACGACCAGTAAACTCACTTCAATTTAGATAGTAAATGGTTACAGTGTTTATTCATAGCTGAAACAACACTAACTATGAATCGACTGACAAAATATTTGTTTTCAATTTACTTACTTTTCACAAAAGCAGGAATGTTTTGTAAAATGAGACTTCCGTTCATCTCTGTTCTGTGTGAGTAGATGACTGTCAGTCACATAAACACATAGTAAGAAAGCGGTATTCATTATTCTAACAAAGTTTCATATCACACCCACGACACAATGGACAATACCATATTGTTTGAATAATTAAATATAATGAGGTGATAGATGAAGAGGAAGTATAATCATTGAAATTTCTACAAACAACTGAGGTCATTAGAAATATTCCGATGCTTTGCACTACTATTTCAGTGTTCTTTTTAAAAGAATATTTCTCGTGAGACAACGCATATCAGATGAGTAGAATTGAAGTAGATGCGATGATCATGTGCAATATTCAACTAAGTAATCTTGAATAATGAATCGTCGAGTGACAGTCCCTCACCCGATGAGATTTATGAGGACGTTAGATGTACATGATGTGTTCAAGCCAAGTAAAGACTGTTCATCGAGAACAATGAGTTCCTGTCGACCGATGTTATCTCCTAAATCCGTCCAACCATATCTTTTAGTTACCAAACACATTGTGGTCTCAAATGAAGTAGAGAAGTGAAACGTGAATGCCTGCTTAATCGAAGTAGAGAAGACGTAATACAAATAGATGAACCAACAAGCAATCAATGATAATCATTATGGAACTGAAATCATGCTTCGCTGTATCATTGAATATCACTAATTGTCAATAAAACTAATGAAGATGTTTCATGAAGAAACTTATCTTCTTGACAATATCGACTCCTGAATTTGCACGATTGTATTTCCAGATTATGTTTTCGCATGTATTAGTGTGTGATATAAGAGATGGGTGTTGCAGATTTCTAATTTGTAACATTCTATGGGTGCTAAGGCCGTTGACGTATAGTGGATTAAACGTGAGTCCTCTCCTCCTGCTATAGCTTCGGCCTCATCCAAATCTTCTTGAGCCTGTTCTATTTATTGTGTAAGGGAATTCGAACGGAGATTCGCGTGATGGATGTGAACTGAATCGATTGTGTTCGAGAACTGAGTTGTTGATTGATTTGTTCATCCCTTTAGATAATCATACAGAGTGGTGCTCGGATATTCGTTCATCAGGTACAGCCACAAACTGCTTCACGAGAGTAAGCAAACTTGTTTATCAATATTGAGATAGACAGAGGTAGCAAATGAATCTTAAGACTTCCCTGAATGACTTTCTTGATAGATCAAACAGTTTGGAGATGTGTATTGGAAAGACTTTTTTCAAGGTTTTGTACGTTTGTTCGTTGGTGTCTTAGATGCCCTGTCACCCCTGAATTCATTGTTCAAGAAAAGAACTTTCTTTGGAACAGTGGGAGATATTCTGACTAGACATCCCGGTTTCAGATTGCTTTCATTGCTCATGGGTTGAAGAAAATATTTCAGAAGCGTATTTCGGATTATATTCAGTTCATCGTCAATTTTATCTGGGATGAGTCGGCCAGATCATCTGCGAAGTCCAGATCGTCCAACTGCATCCTAGATGTCCATTGTATCCCGCGTTTCCCCTCAGATATTGATGTCTTCATTATCCAGTCGATCATCAGGAGAAAGAGAGACACCGGTCTTCACTTCGAACGACTTTGTCAACTATCCTCCATGCACAATTTTGCAAAGTAATCCATCACGGAAATTCTGTATGGTACTGACTATGTTCTCGGGTACGCCGTAGTGCCGAAGAAGCTTTTATAGTGCTGTTCTGTCCACGCTATCAAATGCTTTTTCGTAGTCAATGAATTTGATGTAGAGTGATGAATTCCATTCAATTGATTGTTCCACAATGATCCGTAGAGTTGCGATTTGGTCTATACACGATCTTTCCTTACGGAATCCTGCCTGTTGGTCTCGAAGTTTGGCGTCTACGCGGTCCTTCATTGTGTTTACCAGTACCCTGTTGAAGACGTTTCCTGTAGTTATCACAGTTATTGAGATCGCCTTTCTTTGGTATCTTGATCAAATGTCCTTCTTTCCAGTCTGTTGGTACTTCTTCTTCATGTCAGTTCTTGATGAAGAGAATGTGGAGTATCCTTGCAGTTACCGCTACGTCTGCTTTCAGTGCCTCTGCTAAACTTTTTTTATAGTCTTGCTGCTTTGCCACTCTTCATATGCCTGACGGCCATGCTGACTTCTCCCATTGTTGACGGGCAAACATCGATTGGGACGTGCGTGGGTGCTGCTTCGATGTCGGGTGGGTTCAGTGTGGCTAGTCGATTCAATAGTTCTTCGAAGTGTTCTACTCACCTGTTTCGTTGCTATTCAAGCAAACGGACTGGCGCGCTACGGACTGGACGTTACTTTCAGGCCGAGGCCTTTATTTTTATTTTTCTAGGATTCTCGCAGATCTGGATGGATTTTTTTCTTGGAATTATGGAAGATAACTGAATTCTTAACTATTAACATATAAACTCTGAATTTCATGCCATATGATGAGATCTGAGTTTAACTTATGGTATGTATAATCATATTTATACAATAATTCATAATCATATAATTACATATATTCATTTTGACTATACGATCAAACTATACTCTGTCACTTTGAAACCATATATAATCATATTTGACGAAGATTTGCATTTCATATCTGTATTCTATTTCTTAAGGAATATATGGTTATATCGTATTTGGATGCTTCAACCCACGTATTTATGTATCTACACGATCTATTCAAACTTCTACCAAATATCAAGAAATATATACAACGGTGTATGTTAAAGGACTGTAATCACTATTTTATGAACTATCATTTAAATCGTATTTAGATACTATAAATCATTTAATTTCCGAAATTACCTGTCCAATTCGGTGAGTCTGTCGTAGTTTTTGTTTCGACATTATGTATTTTTTTCCAAAAAAACTGTTTCATATCTTTGTTCATGAAGCAGCCTAATAATCTTAGACGGTAATAATCTTCTAAACTACTTATCTCTGCACGATACATTCACTCTTGTTTAAAACATAAATTTTGATTTTTAGACTAACTTGAGCCCTCGTAGTTGATTTTTTTTCATCCCTTTCTATTTCCAACATTCTGTTCAATCCACTTGCTATACGTCACTTTCTTATCTTGCCACAAAAGAAAATGAAGACCTCTGGTTCTAGGCGTCCAGCCAAACGTAGGAAAACGACGCAATTTAACGCCACTACTGACACGATTTCCGACAGTTTCAACGAGACGAGCCACTCCGTTCATCCGGAAGGAGACAAGGTTTTACCAGTTGTCTCCATTCCAGACATGTTGAAAAGTCTGCTGGTAAACAGTGATGATAATCGCAACTGCAACCATATGGATGCTATAAAAAAGTTGCAAGTAGACATGAACATTCTCAATCCGCTTAAATATCTCATCAACCCCAACCTCACAGAGACTCCAGATCAAATGAATGACATAAATATTTTCCTAGGTCGTGTTGCATCAGAGGTATTTGAAAGAATAAGACGATCTAGCAATGCAATTGTGTTTATTATACCGGATACACATGCCCTTAAAAATATCAAATCTAGTCTGCTTAAAGCCAGCAATATGACACACGTACCATGTACATGCACAACATTAAAAAGAAGTCATCCTGGTATGCACTCACCGATCTTGTTCAAATTCAACTCATCTGTAGACGCCAGTGAATTTTTAACTTCCTCCAATTCATTGAGACAAAAACAGATTTTCAAGGATATTGAGACTCTTCTGGATAAAACGCCATGCCAGCGGAAAGCAGGAAGAGATAGGTACAGATCATCAGCGTCAAACTCTCAAACGCATCATAATCCTAATGGTCGTAAAGTTAAGTCCGATTCTAAGAGGACGTCTAGCTTTACAAGTATGCCGCCACCGAAAAACTCTTCCGAATCTTCTGAAGTTCAAAACCTAGAAGAAAGTAATCCCGATGTAGGTGGTGTCCATCCTCTTAAGAATGTTGACTTAGACTGAACCCGAAGTAGCTGTGCTCATGACGAATGCGATAACACAGTCCAAATCCCTGTTAGTGCAACACCCAGTTACAGTAACTGTGCAACGGACAACAGGAAAACTAATCAGAACATTCATATAACTGACCACGCACTTAACGTTGATATATTCGAACCTCACAAATCATCGCAAGTATGTTTAACAGCACACAATCCTCTCCAACTTATGAAGAAGCCAAAATCAACCACAAAGCTTGGAAATAAACGTCCTAAACACGTTACCCATACGTCAGGTATAAATAGTTATCTGAATTGTAATTGGCCACTTGGCCGCACACATACACCTGATAGCCTTCTTGGTCCGGCTCCCAATATGTACACTATGCATTTATCAGATGTTGTATCCAATAGCAATGAGAAGACTTTTTTGGAATTCCGCCGGCTTTGCTGCCGGTAACGGTAAACATATTTCACATGATGACAAAGTGGTTGAATCTATTTCCCCTCGCAACACGACTCTTACTTTAGCTAATTCTATGAGTATTCATGGAACTACCAATTGCGATTTATACTCTAACCTGCTTCAATATGATGACTCTGGGTTTCTTATTCTTTCGTTCAATGCCCGCTCTCTGTCTAATAAAATTATTCATCCTAGAACACTTTTATTCCTTGTAAATTCAACCATTGTACTTATTACGGAAACGTGGTGTAATTCATCTATATCCGATCATTCCTTGAATGTAGATAACTACGTTTTCCTTAGAACCGATAGATGTTATGGAATAGGAGGCGGTACAATTATCTATGTCCGTTCAGACATTCAAGCATGCAAATTTGAGGATAAATCCCTTGATGCTATAGACGACTCCACTTGGGTTACTGTAAACTGTGGATCCCAAAATTATTTACTGGTGGGATGCATATATAGACCATCTCATGCGGATACTAAGTTTGATAGATTACTAACAAACATCTTTTCCATTGCTTCACACTAACCGCATACTTTTGAAATCATCGGAGGTGATTTTAATCTGCCAAAAATTACATGGGGCTTGACTCCTGTACCAGGTCGATATAACAAGCTAGTTAAAACATTAGAAATTTGAGGATGGGTTCAACAGGTCCGAAGACCGACCACGGGGAATAATACACTTGATTTAATGTTCACAATTAACATAGACTCTATCTCAGTGCATACCAGTCATGAGTTTTTTATGAGTGACCATAGAGTTGTATTGAGTATTATTCACTCTTTACACGCCATTCAATTGAACTGTAAAGCTTCATTGATGTTCCGAAGCAGACATTTTGATCAACAAACATGGAAACGAACTAGAACTCTTATTCAATGTTTACCATGAGAAACTTATTTTACCACAAATAATGTTGACATTGCGCTTCCCAATCTACACCACAACCCGATATATTGTCTTGACTACACTGCTCCAGTTATTGGCTGTGTGGCTTATAATGGTAATAGGGTCCAAAATACTTTTAAAAGAAATCTGACGAAATTAAAATGCCGCTACTACGAACAGAATGATGTGTATGCACTTCAGAGTATACTTAAATCAATCAGCAGAAATGCTTCATCTAAACGTAAGTATTTTATGAACATAGAAAATGAAGCCTTTTTAAATCCCGTGTAAAGTCAAATTCCCTTAGCACGACTAAATTCTTCATAATTAACGGAATCATTGTTAACGACGCGAATACTATAAGTGAACAATTCAGCAAGCACTTCTCGCAGTGCTACAAAACTGGAACTGAAAACTCCATCATTACATTTACAATGCTGACATCCGGACATTTGTCGAAAATTGATTTTACACCCTTCAACATCAAGCGGGCACAGCTGCCCTGAAAAAGTCTTACGATGGTGGACCTGACGGGATACCTTCATCATTTGTGAAATATGGAAGTAGAGAATTCCCACTATTTTGTTTGAAACTTTTCAATCTATCCATGGAATATGGGACCTATCAATCTGTATGGTAAACATCTCTTATCACCCCTAGAATCAAAACAGGACCACGTAGTGATATTATTAACTATAGGCCAATTAATTTGACATCCGTGCTCTCAAGAACCATGGAAAAAATCATCCACAAACAGCTATTATCATTTTTACTTTCGGCTAGTCTGATCAGCCCATCCCAACACGGGTTTATGACTAAACGCTCATGTTTCACATCGCACCTGGATTTTTTTGATCAAATTACCCAGAAAAGAGATGTTGGTCAGTCAGTGATAATTCTTTTCTTCGATTTTAGTGAAGCTTTCGACAGTGTCTCAAATAAACTTCTTCTTTTAAACCTCTCTTCATTTGGCATACAGAATCCCCTTTTATCTTGACTCAAATCTTTTTTAGAAGAACGTAGCCAAATCATTCGCTTTGGATCTTGCTACTCTAAACCTGTGAATGTAACCAGTGGGGTTATACAAGGAAGTGTGGTTGGTCCATTACTCTTTCTCCTTTTTATCAATGACTTGTGTTCCTTCTTTCAGTATGGTGAGCCTTTCCTTTTTGCTGATGACCTGAAAGTAGTATATTCATTCTCTTCTCCTACGAAAGAAAGCTATATTTCAGCGGTAATTCAAGAGGAAATAAACAAGTTGTACGAATGGACTGTTTCGTGGAATATGCCACTTAATGTTGACAAAAGTGGATTTATTCACATTGGTCGCTGCCTTAACTTGAATCTGACTGTACACACACATATACTCAAACATCTCAACACTGTTCGTGACCTGGGTTTAAGATATAGCAACAGTCTGAACTTTTCTGAGCACATTATATCTCAAGTATCCAAAGCTAGAAAGCTGATCGGATTGATAATGATAAACTTTGATAATATCGAATCGAGATTGTTATTATACAGAAAATGTATCTTACCCATTCTTGAATATGGTATTTTAGTTTACAGTAATTGCAGACATAATGACCAGAATAATATTGAAGGTGTTCAAAGAAAGTTAACCAAAGCTGTTCTGGGGTATTCTGAAAACAAAGACTATCACCAAAGATGTCAACAACTCAACTTAGAACCTCTTTGGATCAGACGTATCAAAACAAATCTTGTCTTCATCTACCGGCTTATCAACGGTATTTCCTACTCTTCGGTATCCGCCCCTTCATACCTTATGATATCATCCCACAATCTACGCAATAAGGAGAATATTCTAGCGATTCCAAGAGCCTACACAAACTTACGTCGGAATGTTTTCCTTATTCAACCATGTGAAACAGACTGCCAGTGAACCTCCGTTGCAGTGAAACTACAACCCAGTTCAGAAGTCTGCTTGGCGATTTTCTTTCCGAAATTGGACTATGTCACCTATTGAATATCAATGTATTTAATAATGATTTATACAAACAAGGTCCGTCATCCATTTAACTGCCTGATAAGCAAAATGAAACCTTTAAATCTCTTCACGTCTATTTTATTTTATTTCTATTCATCTTGATATATGAAGTCTGCTTATGTTCGTATCTATAATTATTACTGTTATTAGTATCATTATTGTTCCCCTGACATATAAGATATTCCTTTTATATCTTCTTATCTTAATTCCTGACTGTCCTTTGAAATTAATTGTGACTTTCATAGCATCATTCTTAATTATTATTGCACAAATATTTATACTAATCTCCGGTTTCACTCTGTATACAATTACATAAATCTAAATGTATTCATCCGAGTGCATTGAAGGATTTTTACTTTATTTTTCTAAATTAATGGTTTCCTTCTGAGGTTGATACTCATTACGCAATTATTATTCTTATCATGGATGAAACTGTAGTGACTCACATTCATCACGAGAACACGACTGGTTTATTAAAAACAATTATTATTATAACCAACTGTACCAGTGTTTGTTTTAACGTGCTTTGTTTGACTGTGCTAATGACAGCTATTTTGTGCTACCATTCTTTTACTTACACTTTGATTGTAACTTCGCGCGAATTCGGTTACGTTCTGTAACCAAGCTTGTATCCTGGCACGATCTCGGTATCCTTTCGATGCCACGAGATCGCCAGCAAATAAACATCGACTTGGTCCATTAACTGTCTTCTGATATTTGGCTTCTCGAAGATTTTATGGGTTTCTTTGGTTACGTTCAACCCTCGCCTTCTGATTTATTTGGCACGTGTTTCTTGGTAGCGGTGTTCATAGTTAACCTCAACTCGACGCCACGCTACAATTGGTGACCCGTATTTTGGAACACGCCTCAACTTCTGATCAAATCTTCCAAAGAAGCCAATTCGGTGAGTCTATGATTTATCTATCCACGTCTGTCATATTTTTTCATATATTTTAATATATAATATACTCGACATGACGGATAACGATAAGAATAGTATTAATATAATAGACTCACATGTATGTGTACCGAATCATTGTTACTTTTTATTCGCGTGACGATGAATTCTACGCTTTATTCGAGAAATGTTACCCTATTAACTATTCTCCTCGCTGACCCGGCTGCTTGGTACGGAATGCATTCGCATACGCATTAACGTCTACCTCCCAGAACCAAATGGTTAAGTTGAACGGTTTCCCTGCCAACTTAAAAGTGCTCTACGACCACACGAGAACGACAACCGGTACGAAACCTTATCGCTCGTCCCCTTAGGTATTCGAACGAGCTTGAAGGCAGATATACAATGTTCCGCCGCTGAACTGGTATACGTCACGACATTGCGTCTGCCCGGAGAATTCTTCACACCACGGAGCAGACCTGATTTCGGTAAATCAGACTACGTCCATCGACTGTCTGCATTTATGCCAACGCTGTCTCCGGTGTCAACTCGAATACAACATCGACAGGTCGCTCTCCCTCGAGAGTTATCTACCTGTTCACATGTTTTCATACGAGTAGATTCGGTACGCAAACCTTGGCAACAACCTTACGAAGTTCCTTTTCACGTGATCGCTCGTCACGAAAAGACCTTCAAGGTTGATCGATATGGACGCGTCGAGATCGTCAGCATTGATCGTCTCAGACCAGCACACGTCGATGACAGTGCCCTATCTGACACCCTGAGATTCAATGCTAGACCTATCACACCTAGCGGGATCCTTAAATCTTCTTCAGGTCCCACGCTAGATACATCTGAGACCTCATTCTCACGTCCCGGTCAACAGCACTCGTCATCTGCACCGTCTACGGACGAGACGACAGTCTCACGTCCAGATCAGCAGACCACGCCACCCCTGACTTCGGATGAGATTGCGGGCTCACGCGACGCGAACGAGACTACCGTCTCACGTTCCGGTCGCCGAGCACGGTTGCCCGTACGTTTCCGCGACTAGCCGCACAGTTAACAACCGATACGGTGTAGGATTATTCCTATACTACACGCGTGCTACACTCTTCTCTTTTTTGCTTTTCTCTTTGTTTCCTGAGCCCGCGCCTTCGACCATCTCCGTTTGGTACCGTCGACTCCAGTCAACTTTGGAGAAAGCTGGCCTGATCACCCACGCTCTTGTCAACGTACTCAGTCGATATATTGATTTCGAATGCTTGGCATACACTTGGTCTCGAACTTTGTCCTTATGGTCGCTTCTGGTTCATCGGCTCAACGTGGATTCGTCCTACGTCTGCAGCGTTTCTGGTCCGGACCCCTACGAACGCCATCTTCAGATTCTGGATACAAACCACTCTGGTAGCATGCCGACTCAAGCAACAAATACAGCACATCGCTCCTGGTACTGTTCTCCGAAAACGACCTTCGTTGGCAACTCGACGATCAACGATCGCTTTCCTGTTCACCAATTCTTCCGTCCTACAATCGCTCGTCAGCCGATCAGTCCCACAATTTAAACCGCCACTTATCGAAAGTGTAAAACCTTTCTAGCGAGGGGCTTCTGTAGTGACTCACATTCATCACGAGAACACGACTGGTTTATTAAAAACAATTATTATTATAACCAACTGTACCAGTGTTTGTTTTAACGTGCTTTGTTTGACTGTGCTAATGACAGCTATTTTGTGCTTCCATTCTTTTACTTACACTTTGATTGTAACTTCGCGCGAATTCGGTTACGTTCTGTAACCAAGCTTGTATCCTGGCACGATCTCGGTATCCTTTCGATGCCACGAGATCGCCAGCAAATAAACATCGACTTGGTCCATTAACTGTCTTCTGATATTTGGCTTCTCGAAGATTTTA